>OY755046.1:22307835-22379760 GCA_963576565.1 Aspidapion aeneum
GACAAATTATTATTAAAAAATAATCTTATAAGTGCGGGGAAGTGACACTTTCTGAATCAAAATGTGTGAGGGTAAAATCGCACGGTCGCAGAAAAAACTATCTATCGTGACGCTACTGAACTTTCTCGTGTTTTAGCAAAAACTATACGTCAAGACGACTTACCCATGAAATGTTGTTTTTTTATCGATTTTTTTTCTTGTTTTGCACAAAAAACAATTTTGGACCATGTTTGAACTCAAATAGTTACTTCTAAACTGGTTTTTAAGCGTTTTAAGATTTCTTTTTGTAATATTCCCGCACAAAATTCAAAAAAATTCAATTCCGTACTTAGACAACATTGTCTATCAGTTATAAACCGACTAGCAGGTAGAATCACTCAAAATACGGCAGGTGGATTGAAGGTAGCCAGCTGCTTGTCTGTCGCACTTATGCCGTCAGTGTGAAAGAGATAAAAGTACCCATATATTATCTAGGGTATTATTAGCATGCAAAATCACCCTATCTTTGTCCGTTTCACATGTTCAATAATGTCTATCTCTGTTTTTATTGTAAAAGAAATATCCGCCCATAGAAACCAAATTGGATAGGGTCAATAAAAAATGCCTTGTCTTTCCGTCTCTAACGCCCTTTCAGGGCGTTATACAACTCAATGGTTTAAACTATTTTAAAATTACAGCTTTTACTTAATTGTTTTAAAATTTCCAAATATTGGTCTATAGACTCACCTACATGTTGTTTTCTAGTAGATAGAGTATGACGTGCAAAAATGTCACTATATGGCTTTACAAACAATCTTTCGAGAACTTTAACTGCAACTTCATAAGATCTACACTCACTTATTGGTTGGTAAACAGAAGAACTCACGTAGTTTACTAACAGATTCAACTTGTCCTTGTCTTCTAAAACTTTTGCAGCTTCCAAAAAGTTTTTGAAAGTTCGTTTCCAATGTGTCCATAACTGACCAGCGTTGTTTGAATGTGTTTTAATTTCTAGGCGATCGGGTTTGAGTAGTTTGTCCATAGATTGTTGATTTGATTTAGTTTATCAAATTGTAATGAAAGAAACCTTCGGAATTAAGGCTTTAATAAACTAAAAATTCTAGTATATCATTTCTGGCAATGAACATAATAACATAATTAGACAAGATAAATATATCAAGCAGGTAAACTAATACAAACAGAGTGATTTAAATGACGAGTTCTACACCTATTATGTATAAGTATTTTATTGTAAATGCTATTAAGAACAAGAAATATATATCTATCTATCTATATATACAACAGCTTGTTGATTGTTTGTCCATAAAGCGTCGAGGGTACATCTATGTGGCTCTGGAACGAAATAGCGATGTACAAAATAGCGAGTAATGAAATAGCGACTATCAAAATAGCGATGTAATGAAAGAGCAACTATCAAAATAGCGATGTATCAAAACAGCGTTTGTAACAAAATAGCGATGTATCAAAATAGCGACAATCAAAATGGCGATATATCAAAATAGCGACAATCAAAATAGCGATGTGTCAAAATAGCGATGTATTAAAATAGCGAGGTATCAAAATACCGAATCAAACCAAACCGAATCAAACCAATCCAAACCGCAACGAACCGAAATGCGCTATTATATCCTTTGGTATTTTGACTATACCAGTTTATTTTTTCAAAAAAAGAACATCCCTGATTCTTTTCCGGGATCCTAGAGGGTTTGAATCCGAACCAAACCGAACCGATCTGAACCGAATTCGGTTCGGTTCGGATTCACACACTCTAGGATTCCGGAAAAGAAGTCTGGAGAGTTTCTGTTTTGAAAAAATATGCTGGTTCGATTCGGTTCGGATTCACATCCTTTAGGATCCCGGGAAAGAAGTCAGGAAAGTTTTTTTTGAACAAATTTCTAAGAATGAAACCATTTAGTCGAACTATATGCCAAAACGGAACCGAAATATCGCTATTTTGATAGTCGCTATTGTGCTACATCGCTATTTTGTTACATCGCTATTTTGATAGTCGCTATTTTGTTACATCGCTATTTTGATAGTCGCTATTTTGTTACATCGCTATTTTGTTATATCGCTATTTTGTTACAATCGCTATTTTGTTACATCACTATTTTGTTACATCGCTATTTTGTTACATCTCTATTTTGATAGTCGCCCTTTCATTACATCGGTATTTTGATTGTCGCTATTTCGATACCGCTATTTTAATACTCGCTATTTTGTACATCGCTATTTATTTTATTTATTTATTTATTTACTTTACAATAAACTGCAATTACAAAATAATAAATCTCTTGGGCATACTAATGAACCTATAGGTTTGTGTGAGTATGCCCTTAATACCTAGTTAAAGTATCTAATAATTATTACACTAGGTAGGTATAGTGAATATCACATACTAATAAAACTTATTAAATTAAAAAAGAAAGGAAAAGAAAAAAAAATAGTTTAATAGAAGAAAAAGTTTTGTTTTTTGTTTAAAGCTTGGATATGTTAACATTATTTTGAAAAATCCATTTTTTGATTTTATGTTTATAATTGCTGTACTTGTTTTGTTTAAGTGCGTTAGGTATTTTATTATAGATTTTAGGACCTCTATTAGAGTAATGCATTCTGGGAACTAATAGATGTCCTGCACTTCTAGTGTTATGTTTGCTACTCTTTTTTTTTATAATCGTTATATTTTACCATGTATCTAACTATGACTTTGAAAACTAGGAGCTGTAATGAAAAAACTTTAAGTTCGGCAAGTAGTAAATTGGTAAGATATCTTTTATTCTTAAATGCCATGACTTTTAGTATAGTCTTTTGAATAACTTCCAGTGGTTTCAAGAATTTAGGCGACGCTAACACCCAAACAACCAATCCGTAACTCAGGATGGACTCCACCAGTGCATAGTTAACCATTGTTATTGTAGTACGGCTTAATATTTGTCTTAATTGGATAAATTTATAAATAAGTTTTCTTAATTTACCCGTAACATACTCAATGTGTTTTCCATATTGCAGGTGCTGATCAACGAAAACTCCTAAATATTTAACATTATTCTGTTTTAGAATTTTTGTTGTACACCTACAATTTACCGAACAGTCACATCCTTCATCATGAATTGTCAAATTTTCCTGTTTAGGTTGTGTCAATCCCAAAAGGGTAAAAGTCACAAAATGTGTTTTTTGGGCATTTAGGGTTAGTAGGCTACCGTCTAGCCAGAGTTTTATTCTGCTCATTAGTTTCTCTGCCTTTCTATAGGTTTCTTTCCAGGAGTCAGTGCTCACTAGTACTACTGTGTCGTCACAAAAGCAAATAATTTTTATGTTCATGCCATTTTGTATTTTTAAAATTTCGTTGACATATATTGTGAAATTTCCATCGTTCCAGAGCCCATCTATTTGGACAGTTAGGGCAGATAAGTAGGTGTTCCATATCCTGTATAGCTCCGCAGTCGCACATGTCGTCATTTCCTTCCAACAGGCCCCATTTGATGAGATTGGTCTTAACAGGGGCTACACCAGTTCTGATGCGGTTCAACATTCGCCAGGTTCTTCAGTCGCTTGATGTTCCGCTCGTTGGGAGTTCGTGAAGGCGGGTGGTTTATCCAGTGGCGCGCCCAGGAAGCGCCTTCATGACTTTAGTCTGCCAAGTTGCGCCTCGTGCCCAGTGAGTGAGTGACGCTCATCGAAGGTCTGTTTAATTCTCTCGGTATATTCGTAGGCTGTTCTACGTGAGTCAGGGTCTGAGAGGCCCGAGGCTTTGTACAGTTTGTCCAGTGGCGTGGGTTTCATGCAGCCGGTTATAAGCCTGCATGTTTCGTTCAGGCTGACATTTACTTTTTTGTCGTGAGTGGATCTGCTCCACACTGGACAGGCATATTCCACTGTAAAAAAGCATAACGCCTGCGCTGATGTCCTTAGTACTGTTGGTTTTGCGCCCCACTTGCTGTTTCCGAGCTTCCTCAAAAGGCTATTCCGCGCCTCCACCTTCTTCTGCGTTTTTTCACAATGGAACCTGTATGGTATGGAGCGGTCCAATATGGCTTTGGAACAAAATACCGATGTACAAAATAGCGAGTTTTAAAATAGCGGTATCAAAATAGCGACAATCAAAATAGCGATGTAATGAAGGGGCGACTAACAAAATAGCGATGTAACAAAATAGCGATTGTAACAAAATAGCGATGTAACAAAATAGCGACTATCAAAATAGCGATATAACAAAATAGCGATATTTTGGTTCGGTTTTGACATATAGTTCGACAAAGGGGTTTCTTCTTTTCAAAAAAAAAACTTCCCTGACTTCTTTCTCGGGATCCTAGAGGGTGTAAATCTGAACCGAACCAAACCAGCATATTTAAAAAAAACTCTCCAGACTTTTTTTCCGGGATCCTAGATAGTGTGAATCCAAACCGAACCAAACTGAACCGAATTCGGTTCAGTTTGGTTCTTACTTGTTTAAGGCCCCTTTAGAGGCTTCTGACAGCCCCGGTGTGAAATGTTGCCTGCAGCCTCTTGGTATGTATTGCTTTGATACCCTTTGTAAGATTTGCAAAGAGGTTTGGTAGTTTTGTGGTTATGGGTCTAGATTTTCGAGTTCGGCATCTAGATTAGCTGAGTATTCAGGCCAATTTGCTTTTTTTAAATTAAAACGTCTTTGAAAAGGTATCTCACCTGTTTTGATGACTGATAGACTTGAACTCCAATAGGTCTGTTTTATACATGAGTCTTGGATCTTTTGGCTCACAAAGCAGTTGTCGTGATTATAGACGCAACTTTGGATCATGGAGAAGAGAAAGGTTGTTGACTTCTGCCCACTCTTCCAGAAGTTCCCATTTGTATCGGTTTCATTGTAGCCCCACGATGTGCTGTGAGAGTTAAAATTTCCAACGATAAACTGAATCTCCTGTCTCCCATAGTTCTCCGGCATTTCTAGTTTCAGTGGTTTGCCAGGGGGTTTGTAAACGGATGATATGGTAAAAGCTCCGCTTTCGATGGTGAGTATTTCAGTATCGTCGGTTACTTTTTTGCCGGTAGATGTCAGTGAGATTTTAGTACTTACAAAAATGGCGCTACCATACTTGTTATGGGGGCATTCGACGGCAAGACGCATACCATCAATGTTGGGCCTGTCTGCGTTTTCATCTCTGTGCATTTTCTGAAGGCATAGTACGTCCCATTTATGTGTTTGGTATAGTTGAGAGATAAGGTCTTGTTTATCTTTCGTGATACCCTCGATGTTCAGGCTAACAATTGTCAGGGTTGGCTCTGACAAGAGCCTGTTGTTCAGATCGTTTTGCATTGGTTTCCGGGTTTGGAAGGATTGGCCACTGTCTATATCAATCAATAAAAGAACTATACAAAGGGTCAAAATCTAAAACTAAAATTCAATTTCTCGAAAACGGAAGCAGCAACAAATTATCTGTTAACACATGTTGGTAGTACTCTTTAAGTACTACAAGTCACTAAAGAAATCTGTGGCCCTTTATTTAGTTTTTGAGATACAGGGTGAAAACTATATAAAACACGTTGAACTTTATAGCAAATAAAAATTCAATTTCTCGAAAACGGACGCAGCAACAAATTATTTGTTAACACATATTTAGGTACTACAAGTAACTGAAAAAAATCTGTGGCCCTCTATTTAGTTTTAGAGATAAAGGGTGAAAACTATATGAAACACGTTGAACTTTATAGCAAGTTGAGGGTGCAAACGTAAGTTGGGTTGAGTTTAGGTTGGCTGGTTCACCACTTACACCACTCATTCGAGAAATACCCAATTTTTGAGATAAGAAATTGAAAAACGTAATTGTAAAGGTTCATTGAAAGGAAATCAGAAAAAACGATGCACATAAAATATCTAAAGTGCACCTACCTTAGTTTTCATCTAGTTACAATCGTTTTGGTCGCTTGGAAGATAGGAAAAACGGGAAAATTGTAGCACTCACGGGGTTTTCTTGTGCTTCTTGTCGGTTTCCCGATTGCGACTCCTCGCGCAGACTCGCGCGTGTCTCGGTGCGGGGATGTCATATGCATATAACCCGCGAAATTTGAAATGAAAAATAATATTAAAATATAAAAGTAGCCAAAAGCTGGCAAATAATTCTTGCACCAACATTTTCCGGCCACCAAAACACGTGTGTTTTTAGTAAGGATATGAAAAAAAATCTATATCTAAATACCCAAATCGTGCAAGTATGCACGAAAATTTACCTTAATTCTAGTAAATTGTAAAAAGGAAAAAAAAATTATATATAATGAAAGGAAAAAAAAATAAAAAATTTTGAGCAAAATTTCGAAAAAGTTACTTGTGTTCTACCTCCGGCAGGGGCAGGACACATAACTTGACCACCGTTCTTCGATAAGTAGCAGTGGCGGTTTTTACTGTCACGACGCGAGTAAGGCCATCAGCACCTGGATGTAGCGCTACAACACGTCCGAATGACCACTGCATAGGTGGTTTTTGCTCATTCTTAATAACGACTAAAGTGTTGACTTTTATGTCATTGCATTTCTCAGTCCACTTAACACGTTGTTGAAGTGTGTTTAAATATTCTAAACGCCACTTTTTCCAAAAGTCAGCTTAAAGTCTTTGGACAAGCTGCCAGCGAGACAAAGTGTTAAGCTTGAGGTCGGAAAAATCAGGTTCTGGTATAGAATTTAAAGGCTCCAATGTTAGAAAATGACCTGGTGTCAGCGGAATGAGGTCATTTGGATCTAGACTTTGAGCATAGAGAGGTCTACTATTGAGTAAAGCCTCAACTTGAAACAAGAAGGTTCTCATATGTAAGGCGCTGCTCGCCTACAACACGTTTGAGGTGAGCCTTGGTGGATTTTACTCCAGCCTCGGCTAAACCGTTTAAGTGAGAACTTCCAGGCCTAGAAAAATGCCACGAAATGCTTAAGCTTTCACATGCTTCCTTTGAGTAGGTTTGAAGTAACCTATCTGCACCGACAAAGGCGGTACCGTTATCAGAATAAACGTGTGATATCCTTCCACGTCTGGAGACAAACCTTTTAAAGGCCGCAAGAAACGTATCTGTTGAAAGATCGGAAGTTAATTCTAAATGCACTGCTTTGGTTGCAGCACAAACGCAAACAAGAATATAGCCTTTATAAAGTTTGGCACCTCGGTGTCTTGACATTAAGATATCAAACGGTCCGCAATAGTCCACGGCAACATGGGAAAATGGTTTTAACTGGGAAATCCTTTGAGGAGGTAAATCCCCCATAAATTGCACAGCTGGTTTTGGATGAAGTCTGAAGCATAAGATACAATGAGAAACTACCTTTTCAATAGCGTATCGAGCAGACAGCACCCAAAATTGCTGCCTTAGCAGATAGTGTAGGGTTTTGAGACCTGGATGAAAGTATTTTGAATGTGTATATTCGATAATTATTGTAGTAAGCCGGTGTGAACGTGGCAAGAGCAACGGATGCTTAGCAGAATAAGAAAGTTCAGAAGCATGCTTAATGCGACCGCCTACTCGGAGACAGTCTTGTTCGTCCAGGAATAATGAAAGTTTACGAAAGGGTTTTGGAAGCAACTTGTTTGTTTTAATTTTTGAAAGAAGATCTGAAAATACTGTACGTTGGACATGGCGGACAAGAACAATCATGGAATTCTGCAGTTCCTTTTCCGTTACCAAATGATCTGAGTAATAGATTTTCGAAATTGGTCTAAGCGTGTAGGAAATGATTCGTTGTATTTTCGTGAGAGAATGTTTATTCAAGAGAACATCGATCTCATGTGGGTCTGACATGACCGTAAGAAATGTCTTGCGTTCTTCCAAATCATCACTGTCGCAAAGATCTGGACAATGAAAGCCATTAGACCATTCCCCTCGTGGAAGGCTTAGAAAGGGTTTTTTTTTATTTGTCAAACACACTGTGTTTTTTTTATTACAATCTAGTCAGTAAGACTAATTAGCAATTTTGTTTTAACTTAATTTACTAGAAAAGTCAGATTTAAAATTAGGGTTTACTCAACAGTTCTCCCCGCTTTGTTTAGTCTGTAACTCACAATTGTGTTGTGTTTATAGCATTATGTTGTTTTATGTGTAATTCACTTAGTTTACTAGCTCAAACGGCTTCATTCTTTTTAGTCTTCGAACTAGCATAGTATTGTCTAGAAGCTGAATTGCTTCCACATTCACATGCCGATGGAGTCTATCTTCATGGCTTTTTGCGTACTTTTTTATAGTCTCTGCTACAGTTTCGATTTTTAGATCTCGATGAAGGTCACTATTTCGAACGTACCAAGGTGCATTCACAATGTTTCTTAATACTTTATTTTGAAATCTCTGTACAACTAAAATGTTACTCTCTTTAGCACAACCCCATAGTTGAATACCATATGTCCATACTGGTTTCAGTTTTTGTCTATAAAGCAGTAACTTATTATGAATTGTTAAATTGGACTTCCTTCCAATTAGCCAGTTCATTTTTCTATACCTTATCTCAAGTTCTTCTTTTTTTTTCTTAACATGTGCTTTTCAGCGCAATTTGGCATCAAGTGTCATACCTAGATATTTTGCCTGATTTGAATATGGTACGGGAATGTTGTTAATTGTTATTTGTATGTGATTTATATTTTTGTTTGTAAAATCAACATGAATTGATTTGGTTTCATTTAATTTTATTCGCCACTTTGTGGTCCAACTGTGAACTTGGGTGACTGCATCCTAAAGTTTTTCTATGCATTTTTCAATAGATTTTTCTACCGTCAATAAACCAGTATCATCGGCAAATGTTGCTAAGTGACAATTTAATGAGTAATAAGTATAGATAAGGGCCTAGTACGCTACCCTGGGGCACGCCTGCTTGAATTTCTCTTAAATTTGAGTATGCGTCTTCCTGTTTTACTCTAAAATGTCTATCAGATATGTATGATTCCAAAATATCCGAATATTGTTTTGGCAGAAACCGTTTTAGTTTAAAATTAAGGCCTTCATGCCACACATTGTCAAATGCTTGTGCTACATCTAGAAAAACTGCAGAACAAACTTTTTCCTCTTCTAGTGCTTTTTCTATTATATTAGTAATTCTGTGTACTTGATCTATCGTGGAATGCTTGTCTCGAAAACCAAATTGATGAGATGGAATAATTTTTTGTCTTTCTATGATGGGTTTTATTCTTTTAAGCAATAATTTTTCATAGAGCTTGGATATAATTGGCAGCAAAGATATTGGCCTGTAAGATGACACGTCATGGAGTGGTTTTCCCGGTTTTGGAATCATGATAACTTCTGCAACTTTCCACAGTTTAGGTACATACCTAAGCCTAAAAGACGCATTAATTAGGTTGTATAGTTTTACGATAGCTTTTCTGGGGAGTTGTTTTATGACTACCCCGTTAATAAGATCATACCCTGGGGCTTTTTTCGAATTAATATTTTTGATTTCTGTTAATATTTCTTTTGGTGATGTAAGCTTAATATGGTCCTCGATTTGATGGGGTTCATTTAAATGAAAGTGTTCATCTGGTGCTTCGTGGGGCTGAAATGTTTTTTCTAAATTACTTGCAAAAATATCTGCTTTTTCTTCGTTACTCCTTGCCCACTGGTTGTTAGATTTTCGTATGGGTGGAATTTGGATAATTGGTCTTTTAAAATCTTTGGTTGCTTTCCAAAGGGAATAGTCGGTATTTTTATCATCTGTAAGTTCATTAAGAAAATGGTTAATAGATTCATTTTTTATTACTAGAATTTCTCGCCTAATGCGCTGCGTCATGTTGTTGAGATTTGTTTTGTCCCGAGGATCACGGCTTTGCTGCCACTTTCTTCTTAGTTTCCTTTTTTCCAATATAAGGTCTCTAATTTCCGTTGGATAGTTTTTTCCCTTAAAAATTCTCTTTGGTTTTGGACTGTTTTCCCAAGCTGCTTGTTGAATATTTGTAACAAAATATTCAACTTCTTTATCGATTTGTTCTGGCGTTTGCAATGGTACTGATAGGTTTATTTTTCTGACAGACTTTGTTTAAAACTAATCCAGTCAGTCAGTTTATTTACTAGTAAGATATTTGCTTCTTTCTTTATTATGTTTTTACTAAGAGTTAGAATAATAGGTGAATGATCTGACTGTAAATCAAAACTTTCTTCTATATCTACAAAACTTAAAGATATATTTTTTACTATAAAAAAATCAATTAGATCTGGAATTTTTCCTGGATCTGTTGGATAGTATGTGGGCTTACCAGTTGATATCGGCTCACATTGATATTCACTAATAGCTTGCAAAAGTTCTTTTCCTTTAGAATTCGTCTCTAGATCCCCAGTAGGTATTTTTTGCATTAAAGTCACCTCCAATTATAAAACGGTTTCCTAATTTTCTGAGTAAATTAAGATATTGATTTTTCTTTAGTAAGTGCCTTGGTGGTATATAGACAGCACTTATGACTAATGTATATGTTTTGGTTTTTACACTTACTAATGTAGCTTGAATCTCTATGGTTTTATATCCCATCTCCTCATAGTGTGATATATTTTCTTTAATTATTACAGCACTTCCCCCATGTGCAGTATTGCTAGGGTGAGTTGTATGATACACTTTATAACCTTTAAATTTAATGTGAGACTGGTTAGTGAAATGCGTTTCTGACACAAGACGGACGTCAATTTTTTCTATGTCTAGAATAACTTGCAAGTCTTGCTGATGTTGCAAGAGACCATTGGCATTCCAAGCTAGGATTCTAAGATTACTGACCATTTTGAGGCATATTGGTAGCTCCGTTATTGCTACTTTCTAGTTTAGTTAATCGCTCATCAAGTTTGTTCAATTTCTCCAAAATTAATTGTAGTGTTTGTTCCATAGTATTTTGACTACTGATATTAATATCAGGTATAGTAGCTGTTGCTGCTACTTGGCTGTATGTCCTTGTCGTAGAGTTTTGTGTGACTGTGTTTCTTGTCTGTTGGTTTTGTCTATTTGTACTCATGTTTGGTATGAGATTCGGTTTCTTAGGTTTATTTTTCAATTTTTGTATTTCCTTAGCAACAAGGCATCCTCTGTAGTTAGCAGGATGCTGCCTCCACAGTGGATGCATTTTGGCTCAGATTCTTTTGGTTTGGGGCATTCAACAGTAAGATGTTTTCCCGTGCATTTCACGCAACGTGGTTCTTTAGCGCAATATTTTTGCGTGTGTCCATAAGATTGGCATCTTTTGCATTGAGGGACTAACTTTGAGGTTTTTAGTGCTTTTATTTCCACTTCAATCCCAAGGATACTGGAAATTTCAAAAATTTTGTTGATATCTTCATCGTGGCTAAATGTGAGCACAAACATGTTAAGAGGTTGTCTTGTTCTCCATTTAAGTTTGTTGCTGGCCTCCAGTGCCTTAAAACCTTTTTTTTGTAGATCAGCTACAATTTTTTGTGGGTCACATGAGAAGTGTAGCCTATTCGCTATTACCCTAATTGGCCTTATTTGTTTGTTTTCGTATGAGTGCCATTGATGCTTTATTTCATTAAGCATTTTAGTAAACAGCCGATAGCTGTCTGCGTCTTGTACATTTATTTCAATATTTTCGTTATTTAAAACTTTTATTTTAACTCCTTGTATGATATTTAACTTTTCATAAATATCATTAATTTAAAATTATTTACGTCATTTACCATAATCGGTGGAGGTAATGGAGCTTTTTTAACCTTAGTTGGGGGTTCTTCATTTTGTATTTTATTGGAGGGCTCTCCAGTGCCCGAGCTTTGTTGTGGTGGTGAGAGTGAAGTATCCATTCGACGTTTTTTCCAACCTTTTCCTTTTTGTCTGATCCACTCAGTTTCTCTTGCCAGATCGCCCTCATCAGTAATGTAGTCCATGTCAGACTCTTCTTTTTTAGTGACTTTTGTCTCTAAATCTGCAAAATTTTCTTTGCATACTTTCCAGTTGACTTCGGAGATAATCCACTTGTACACTAAGTGATTTTTTTTCGTTTTGGGATTTTTTCCATTCGCTATAAAAACTTCTTTATTTTGTGTTCTAGCATGGCTATCCTGAAATAATTCGGCATTATCCATTTTTTCTTGATTTTGTTTGGGCTTTTCGCACTTTTTTTGCTTTTAAACATGATATATTATTTATAATACACATTGTATATAGATTTTTAACACAGGTTTTTCGCGCGCGAGGTTTATTGTAAACAAAACAAACTTCGACTTTGACCTCGTTAGTACTATCATGCAGGTACGCTGCAATATAACCGTATTGAACTGCGATCGAACGAATACTGCTTAGAAAGGGTGGACCTTTCCACCACATGTCATGGTGAACAAGTTGGTTAGGGGTGAGTCCACGAGAAGCACAATCCGCTGGGTTTTCAGCAGACGGAACATAGTGCCATACATGAGGGGGTAAAGTTTCTTGGATTTTGCAAACACGATTAGCGACGAATATAACCCATCTATGGGGAGAATCAGATAACCAGCGCAAAACCACTTGTGAGTCAGACCACGCCCAAATTTTATTGAACACCAAAGTTTCAGCGTATCTTGCTTGAATGAAAGAGATAAGATCACACAGTAGGGTAGCGCCCAAGAGTTCCAGTCTTGGGAGACTAACCGTTTTAGGTGGTGCAACTTTAGATTTTGCAATAACAAGAAAAGTAAACAGCTCGCCAGAAGATGCTTCAATGCGAAGGTAGACTGTGACTGCATAACCAACCATTGAAGCATCGGAAAATCCGTGTAATTCTATGCGAGTAGGTTTGTCTATTGTAAGACGTCTAGGTAAATGAAGATTAGAAAGTTCGGGAAGCTCCATGCGAAACTCATTCCAAGGATTTATGATATGAAGGGGCGGAAGAGAGTCCCACTCTATCTTTTCCTTCCATAAATCTTGCATCAGATGCTTGGCCAGTAAGGACACTGGAAACCTAACGGGTCAAATATTTTCATTATTTGAGAAAGGATTCCACGTTTAGTGCAAGGGTTATCGTCAGGTATAACAAGATATGTAAATGAATCTGTCACTGGATTCCATTGGAGACCAAGCACCTTGACAAAATTAGGTTCTGCTTTGTCGAAAGAAATAGACATTTGCGTGTCCGTCTCTGGAAATGATGAAATAAGTTCTGGTTTGTTACTTGCCCATTTTTTGAGCTCGAAACCACCACGACGTAATAATGAAATGAGTTCTTGCTGTAGATCTATGACCGAAACTACGGAATTGTGGTTGCTTAAAACGTCATCGACGTAGACGTCTTTTAACAGAACTCTAGAAGCATTAGGAAAGTTTTTAGACTCTAATCTAGCCAATTCCTGTAGAGTACGTATAGCCAAGAAGGGTGATGATTTAAGACCATAGACAACAGTTCTGAGAGAGTAGGTTTGAAGGGGATCGGTTTCAGAGAATCTCCATAAGATATTCTGATATCGTGTGTGCTCAGGTGTGACAAGAATTTGTCGAAACATTTTAACAACATCTGCAGTAAACACTACAGCATGATATTGGAATTTCAGAAGTATTTCGCGGACATCAGATTGAAGTTTAGCATCTGCGCACAATGCATCATTTAAAGATAAACCCCTAGGACCCTTTTGTGAAGCATCAAAAACGCAGCGAATTTTTCCCCTATTGAAAACACTATGGTGGGGAATGAAATATGAACAGTCTAGGATTTCTTTGGAACTAGGTGTAGGGACTGGAATCATGTGATTTGATAATATGTATTCCTTCATGAAGTCTTTGTATGCTTCATAATGCACAGGGTCTTTAAGAAGTCGGAATTCGAGCGATTTAAACCTTTTTACAGCAATAGGATAAGTATCACCTAAAGTAGGCTCTGAGTTAACGAAAGGTAATGAAACTATGAATCTGCCTGATTCGTTACGAGATAATGTGTCCGAAAAGATCTTTTCACATAGAATATCTTCAGGGCTGCTGTGGACTTTATGTGGGACTTGTTCTATTTCTCAAAATTTCTCTAAACAAACTTCTAAGGTCGGTTCTAAAGATGTATAACAGCTAACGACTGTTCTTGGCTTTGATTGAATCAAAGCGTCTACCTTACCAATCAAGACGTAACCGAAAACACTGTTAAAAACGCTAGCTTGCCCTTTTTGACCATGGATGACTCCATTTCTTAAAATCCGAGGAAATAATAATTCACAACCGAGTAAAATATCTATGGGGCTAGGTATGTTGAAAGTTTAATGTTCCGAATATGATCCCATTGACTGGAATCTATAGAAACAGAGGGAATATTGGAACATAATTGAGGCAATACTAAAGCCTCAAACTGAAAGGGACGATCTATTCTTCCTTGCGGTCGAATAATGCAATTAGTTTTGTCTTTGGTAGTCGAAGATGCCTTTTGATTTAGACCTTGATTGGAAATTGAAAATTGTTGTCTGGGGAGACCTAGTCTATTAAGGCATTTTTCCGAAATGAAATTGGCTTCAGATGCTGAATCTAGCAAAATCCGCACGGGTTGGTAATTTCCTCTTGAATCCAAAATGTCAGCTACAACTGTTGAATGTAGAAAAGTAGATTGATTGGGAATAGTTGTGGCGTGACAATTGGTTGAGGAAGTACCTTGTGAAACAGAAACAAAGTGTGGATTTTCCTGAGTACTAGTATTTGTACCCTGCTGAACACGTGTATTGTTCAGACGGGGGTGGGGGCACAGTTAACTGTGGTGTTTAAGGCCACACCCTCTGCAGCTATACGAAGAAGAACAATTCCTTGTTTGATGAGAAAAATGCATGCAATTTTCACATAAGTTAATTTGTCTTACATAGGAAAGTCTTTCTTCTGAATTTTTATTTAGGAAATCGGGACATCTGGCTAGGACATGGTTGGACTGGCACAAATGACATTTGAATTGAACGGTTTATTTGGTTGAATTGGATTATTTGAAACTGTAGTGTTGAAAGATGAAGTTGTATTTTTAGGATAATTATTGTGACTAAAGTTGATTATTTAGGGGCTTAGCATGATTTGAACTAGAGGGGGGCTTACTAATTAACTGCATATGTTGGACAGACTCCAAGGCTATACAGTGATTTTCGATAAAGCTGTACAAGTCAGTGTAAGAAGGAATGTCGACTTGGCTTTTCTCTCTGCTATAATATAGCTCAAACTCTGTGCGTAGCTTAACGTCCAACTTGGAAAGCAATTGATTAAATGTAAGAAAGTCCCACTCTGTCGTAGGAAAACCGAGTTCGGTCAAAATGGCTAAGTTCTCGGAAAAGGTGTCTAACATAAAACGGAGCTCTTTCGCAGAACTGGTTTTCACCGAAACGGAATTCATAGCATTTAAAGCAGTCGTAGCTATAAGACGCTTATTTTGATATCTCTTGACTAGAGCCTCATATGCAATATGATAATTGCTGTCAGATAAGGGAATCAAAACAATGTTTGACAAAGCAACGTCAAGAATTTTTACAAAATAGTTGGAACAATATGTTATTTCATTTTTGAATTAGTAAGTAAAACACTTAAATAAATACATATAAACATTTTTGGTAAAGATAGTTTTTTGTAGCGTTTTTAAATTTTATTTCATTCTCAATTGATTTGATCTCTGTTGGTAAACTGTTGTAGGCTTTTATAGCTTTATAAAATGGTCCCTTTTCAAAAAATGTTGATTTATGCATAGGAATAGCGAGCTCAGCTCTGGGTCTGGTTTCAACAGTCATATTACTGCCGTATCTGTCACTATTTGTTGGAAAAAGGGCTTTGTGTTTTTTAACAAAAATAACAAGTAGGAAATATATAGATGGCACTGTCAGTATTCCTAGTCTGGTGAAGTGCTGAGCACATGAAGTGCCTGGTTTAAGTTTTAGTAAACACCTTATAATTCTTTTTTGCGTTCGGAAAACATCCATTGCAAAAGAGGAGGACCCCCAAAAAATAATACCATATGACAGTACACTATGTACACTCGCATAATAGTATGTTTTAAGACTGTCAAATGAAACCAGATCTCTAAGGCGTCTTATAACAGCACAAGAGCTATTAAGTTTGTTTTTTAATTTATTTATTTGTTGTTTCCAACGGAGACATGAATCTATTGTGATTCCTAAGAAATCTGTAAATTCTATAACTGGTATAGACTTTCCATTGAACTGAACATATAAAGATTCATCAGTTTTGATTTGTTTGCGAAAAGTTAGTAAGCCAGTTTTCCCCATGTTAAGCCTAAGAGAATTTTCTGTACACCAGTTTGACATTTCATTGGAAGCTTGAGAGCATTTTTTAGAAAGTTCTTGACTATTACGTCCAGATGCAGTCACTGTTTTATCATCAGCAAACTGGGCTACTTTGCCAACTGTTATTTTTTCTTGAACCTCATCAACATACAACAGGAAGATAAGTGGCCCCAGGATCGATCCCTGAGCCACCCCCTGCTGCATGTCACACCAGTTCGAAAAATACTGTCTGTGTTCTTGTGTTAGTGAAACAATTTGCTTTCTTTCTGTGATAAAAGAAAATAACAGTTTAAAAGGCAGCCCTCTAATGCCAACACGTGGCAGTTTTTCCAAAAGTAAGTTGTGATTTATCGTGTCAAAGGCCTTTGAGAGGGCAAAGTATATACTTGCGGTTTTTTGTCCTTGTTCTAGGTTATTCTGTTTTGTTGTTATGACATTGTAAATTGCTTCCTCTGTGGACTTTTTTGGTCTAAAACCATATTGGCCTTCATATAGTAAATTGTTTCTTTCTATGAAATTAACTAATCGATTGTATATAGACCTTTCAAAGACTTTTGACACTGATGGCAGCAGAGATACTGGCCTGTAATTACCAAGAACCTGTCTATCTCATTTTTTAAAAATTGGTATAACTTTAGCTCTTTTTAGTTGCACAGGAAATTCACCCTTGACAAAACAACAATTAATAATGTATGTTGGAACTTCATCCAAACCTGATGAAAATTTATTTGGAAGTTTTTTAATAATTGACAAAATTTCAGTACTGTCTACAGGTGTCAGAAAGAATGAGTTAGGGATTTTACTTTCATATTTAATTTCTCTATTGTTAGGTATTCGATCTAGGGAAAACTGGTTTAAGAACTCTTGTGCTATTATGTTGGGATCTTGAATTATGTTACCGTTGTTTTTTATTGTAACGTTGCTTTGGGACTTGGCCCGATTTGTCTCATGGTTAAAAATTTGCCACATTGTTTTAGTTTTATTTTGAGAATTTATTATTTTGTTGTCATTCGAACTTTTTTTAATGTCAACCAGGAATTTCCTGTACTCCTTACGTTCCCTTTTGTACTGAGATAAAAGAATTTCACTTTTAGTTGTTTGGTAATTTACATATAGATCCTTGATGTATGAAGAGTACCTTTGAATTTCTTTAGTTACCCATGTGCTTTTATCCTTGACTCGCGCTGTTTGTACAGGACAGCACCAGTCAAAGTAATACTGAAATATATTGCTGAAAGATTCATAGCTTTTATTTGGATCTGAAGTGTCAAAGACTGATTGCCAGTTCTCTTGTTGCAAGGATATTTGAAAGTTAGTGATATTTTGACTGTTGAAAAACCGTTTTTTAGTAAATTTACATGCCTTATTTGAAGAACCTTCATAAAAATGCATATATTGCCCGTAGTGATCAGATATGTTTGTTTTATAGATGTAGCCCTCACTTTTTTGTTCATTGCCTACATTGCTATATATATTATCAAGTTGTGACTCAGAGCTGGGTCTCGTAATACCTAAAATATGTGGAAATAATGAATAGCTTAAAAACAGTTGGTTCACTGCTTGTGAATCTAGACAGTTTTTTTCAAAATGACAATTAAAATCACCAACTAAAATTAGAGTTTTTTCTGGATTGTATATTGTATCCAATACCTCACTGATTCTACTTTGAAAAACATGAATATCACCTAAATTGGGGGACCTGTATATGCAAACAAAAATATATTTTGATTTGTTATTTATCACTTCGCATACTGAATACTCACAGTGAAAGTCCATTGGTTGAAAATCTTTAATCAGTATTGGGTTGGCTTTTGTGCTCTCTTTAACAAAAATTGTGGTCCCGCCTTTTTCCCTATTTGTTCTAGAAGAGTATGAAATCAAACTATATCCCTCTATTTTTAAAGATTCTATTTTATTGCCAGTTAAAAAGTGTTCTGTTAAACACAGCACTGTAGGTTTAATTTCATCTAGTATAACTGCTAGTTCAAAGGTTTTTGTGTTGATCCCCTGAATATTCATATGCATGACTGTTATCTTGCAGTCTAGGGTCTTTATGGTTTTTGAAGGCTTTTGGTTTGGTTTGTTTAGGAGTTTGTAAAATTTTATTTTCAAGACAGTTGGTTGAGTTCGTTATAAAAAACTACCACCTTCTTGTAAGAAATCCTTGTGTTTTTTAAAATTAAATCTACGGATGCCTACATTGGAAGGCCAGAATGTTGTTTCATACATTTGATCTTTAAATGAGAGAGGAGCAGTTACAACAAAGCATTTAAGTTTATTGGGATCTGTTGGCAGTTCTTTTACTTGCACAGCAGTCGACTCAAAGCCTGGTTTCTTTTTTATAAATCCGTGTATAATCTCTTCTGTCACAGTTCTTTTTACTCTATTGATGTAAAGCCATACTTTCCTTTCCCCACCCTCAAACCCGGATGGGTCATTGGTCACGGTTTCAGCGTTTCCAAGCCGCTTTTTGGCTGTTCTGCGTCTGTCATGGCGTTGATATTCATAGCCATCTGGGGCTCTGTTTTGTTCTGGGCTATTTTGGGAAAAGCGGGCGGGGCCTCTTAATGTAGGAACTTTTAAACTCAAGTTCGAAATTCTTTGTTGATTTCCATTATTATTGTTATTTTGGGTTATGTTGTCAATTCTGCTTTCTTGTTCGTTAATTTGGCCAATGGGCCCAGAGGTAGCTTCCACTGAGTTTAAGTGGTTCGGGCTCACGGTTTATAGAATAGACCGGTGTTCGGATTCTACACCGTGGTTTGGGCTGGCCGTCTGCTTGTGTGCGGCGGTGATTCGAAAATCGCTGTTGCGGTCGTGGGCACGATCTCTCCAATAATTTGCGGATGGCCCCTCTTTTCTTACCGGTATGCCTGTCAAAAGTTGCTGCGAAGTATCAATGTTTTGCAGGGGATCAGCTGTTATTTGTTGTTGTTTTTTTAACTGTTGGACTTCAATTTCTAAATGTTGTTTTTTCCATTAAAAGTCCGTTATTTTGCTTTAAAATGTCGTTTTTATCACGCATTTCTTCAATAAGTTCATTTAAAAGTGATATTTGAGTCTTTAAGTTCGTCACTTCTTGTTTTTTTAGTAATAAGTCAACTTCACTGTTGTTATCTGCACTATGCGCGGGATTTTGTTCACAACACTTGATAAGAGTTTTGGAAATAAACTGAACTTTTTGCTTTTTAGCACAACTGGTATGTAAAATTTGGCTACAATTTATACAAACTGCTGATTTGGCTTCTCTGTTGGGATGGCATTTGTATTTTAATTTACACTTGGGACCCTTTTTTTCACTTAAAACTTCGCTCTCTGAATCAGAGTCACCTCCACCGGCGGCTATTTTGACTTCTGTCTTAGTCACTGAACTACGTAAGTGCTGAAACTTTTCTATATCGCTCAAGTCGCTATCATGAATCATGACCTTATAGAGGTCAAACCAATGTTGCCAATTCTTATAGTTGCCATCGAAACTAGCCAACTTGGGTAAAGGAAAAGATCTAGAATTTGACCTAGGGCTATTGGCAGAAGTATTTAGTGAAACGAAATTAGTATTGCTGGCTCGAAAAACATCATAATAAATGCCACGACATTCATAAAAAAGTAAATCGAATCTTTTTCTTATGTTGTCCTGCTCATTAAAATCGAGTCCCAACTCCTCGAGGGATCCGATGATTTGGTTATGAGTCTCGTAAAGCTTTTGATGACATTCGTCATTATCCTCGTACCTAGATTTGAAGAGGAACTGGAACGAAGAGTCTGCTTTCGCCTGTTTCGCGACCTCATTCGATTCGGTTATTTGATTTACACAAATAGCACGCTTGTCTAGCAATAATGTCTTTTTTGGTTTTGACATTTTGATTTTGAAAATTACCTTTTTTTAAGAACCAAAGATTTGTTAAAACTTCTAAAACGCTTTAAAAATCCAATTTTAGTTCATAAAATGAAAGAAAAAATAATTAATAAAAATTTCATTAAATTAAAGAATTTTTAATTTATTTTAATTATTAATTAGTAATTAGTAAATTTAATTAAGGAGATGTTTATACTAACTATCCTCTGATATCACCAATTACCAAACTAGTAAAGAAAAAAAGTTTTGTGTTGAATAAGTCTCGATCCCATGCCCTGCGGGTCACGAGTCGAGCGCTATAAACGCAACATGGTTTTTAAAAAAATAAAAGCACGGAAACTGCATGTTTTGATTTTCTTCAGTTTCTCTATCATAACTTGGATAAAAAGAAAAAAGTGGCAGCGGTATTTTTTGATATGTCTAAAGCGTTTGATGTGATAAACATTGATTTTATTTTTAAAAAACTAAGTGCTCTGGGTTTTAGAGGTAGATTTCTGGATTTGATGGAATCTTATCTTAGATACCGGAAGATGTGTGTTAAGTATGAAGAGGCTAGGTCTGACTTTGTTGAAGTTATTCAAGGAGTTCCTCAAGGATCAGTTCTTGGGCCTTTAATCTTTCTCATTTTTTAACAATCTAAAAGAAACATTGAAGGTAGAGTGCTGTCCAAATTTCGCAGACGATGTTAGTGTGGGTGTGGCTGCTGATTCATCTGAAGAACTAACGCTTCAACTGAATCAAGTATGTTCTAGATTTAGTTCATGGTGCACTAAAAAGAAGCTTATTGTTAATGTAAGAAAAACTGTTGTAATGACATTTTCATCCAATAATAACAGAATTGCATACGAGATTGGAGATGTACAAATCGGTGGAAGCAAGTTGGATGTTGTTAAGGAAACGAAAATTCTTGGTATCAAAATCGATAGTAGCCTAAATTGGCAGAGTCATATTGATCATGTATGTAAGAGACTGAACTCAGCCTATTATGCTATCTTGCAACTTAAAGATACCCTTGATAAAAGTGGGCTTATGAATGTCTACTATGCGGTTGCCTATTCTGTCCTATCTTATAATGTTGTCTTTTGGGGCAATGCAAATTATATTGAGCCGGTACTAATTCTACAAAAAAGGCTAATTAGATTAATTTTTAACATAAGACCGAGAGACTCGTGTAGGCCTGTTTTCGTTAAAAATAGAATATTAACTCTGCCAGCTATTTTCATTTATAGAACTATATTATTTCTTAGAAATAATAAACAACACTTTGAAAATATTTCCAGAGTTAATAGTAATCGTTTTAACACCCGAAATGAGAATATGATTAGGGTAGACCAGCATGTTAGTACTCTCTATGAGAAGTCACCAAGTTATATGGCGATCAAGTGTTACAATAAATTACCAAATAATATCAAGATTATTAATAATGTAACAGAATTCAAAGATGCAGTTAAAAAAATTCTGCTAGATATATGCCCCTATGATATAAAATGTTTTCTAAACTATGCATTGTAACATTTTATCCATATATAACGTTTGTTTTTATTCATTATAATAAATAATAATTTTTGTAGTAAAAGTATTTGTTGTCGTATTTATTAATTTACTTTTTTGTGACCTGATGTGAAAAATCGTTTGTGTGTATATGTATGTATAGGTTTTATATCTATGCATATTTATTGTTGTTGTTTACATTGATAAATATGTTATTAGAATTAAGTATTGACATAACCGCAAGGAACTTTCTTTTTTTTATTAAATAATTAGCTATTAGTGACGATTTCCATATTGTATTTTACAATCATTTTGAGGAAAAATAAAGATTTGATTTGATTTGATTTATATACCCTATGCTATACGGGCTCTGTACGAAAATACCGGAATCCGCGATTAAGTATGTCTATGCCGGCAGTGTAACCCAAGTCAAGTAATTCAAACAGCGCGCGCGTGGCAGCTTACAATACTGTATTGGTCGACTATACCTTTTAATTCCTTAGGTATATTCGATATATAACTCACCCGAGTTGATATTTTTAACACACGTGACTTAAGAAAATACGAAAAATCTCGCCGAAAACGGAAAATTTTAAAAATTTGTAAGTTTGAAAAGTTACAGGATAACTGTTGAAAATGTAAATTGAAAGGAACCGGTTAGAAGGACCATCCAATGAGGGTGCAAACGTAAGTTGGGTTGAGTTTAGGTTGGCTGGTTCACCACTTACACCACTCATTCGAGAAATACCCAATTTTTGAGATAAGAAATTGAAAAACGTAATTGTAAAGGTTCATTGAAAGGAAATCAGAAAAAATGATGCATATAAAATATCTAAAGTGCACCTAGCACTCACGGCGTTTTCTTGTGCTTCTTGTCGGTTTCCCGATTGCGACTCCTCGCGCAGGCTCGCGCGTGTCTCGGTGCGGGGATAAGTCATATGCATATACCCCGCGAAATTTGAAATGAAAAATAATATTAAAATATAAAAGTAGCCAAAAGCTGGCAAATAATACTTGCACCAACACAAGTAAAAATTCAATTTCTCGAAAACGGAAGCAGCAACAAATTATTTGTTAACACATATTGGTAGTACCCTTTAGGTACTATAAGTCACTAAAAAAAAATCTGTGGCCCTCTAGTTAGTTTTTGAGAAGAAAACTATATGAAACACGTTGAACTTTATAGGAAATAAAACATTAATTTCTCGAAAACGGAAGCAGCAACAAATTATTTGTTAACACATATTGGTAAGATACTACAAGTAGCTAAAAAAACTATGTGGCCCTCTGGTTAGTTAAATAAAAATTCAATTTCTCTAAAACGAAAGCAGCAACAAATTATTTGTTACCACATATTGGTAGTACTCTTCAGGTACTACAAGTAGCTGAAAAAAATCTGTGGCCCTCTAGTTAGTTTTTGAGTTACAGGGTGAAAACCATATGAAATACGTTGACCTTTATAGCAAATTAAAATTCAATTTCTCGAAAACGGAAGCAGCAACAAATTATTTGTTACCACATGTTGGTAGTACTCTTTAGGTACTACAAGTAACTGAAAAAAATCTGTGGCCCTCTGGTTAGTTTTTGAGATACAGGGTGAAAACTATATGAAACACGTTGAACTTTATAGCAAATAAAAATTTAATTTGTCGAAAACGGAAGCAGCAACAAATTATTTGTTAACACATGTTGGTAGTACTCTTTAGGTACTACAAGTTACTGAAAAAAATCTGTGGCCCTCTAGTTACATTTTGAGATACAGGGTGAAGACTCTATGAAATACGTCGAACTTCATAGCAAGTAAAAATTCAATTTCTCGAAAACGGAAGCGGCGACAAATTACTCGTTGATACATGTTGGTAGTACCCCTCAAGTACTATAAACTGCAAAGGTCAATCTGTGGCCCCTTAATTAGTTCTTGAGAAAAAAGGTTTTAAGTTTCTAAATAATAGCACGATTGTTAAATTAAAAATACAAAAAATTCAATAACTCGAAAACGGCAGCAGCAACAAATTTTCCAGTTACATACAAAAGTAGTGCTATTTGAGCGCTAGCAAGTGTATAAACAACTCTGTGGCCTTCTAGTTGAGTTTAGAAATACAGCACAAAATATGTTATTTTTAATTTTTTTTTATCGTACGATTGGAATTAAATAATTTGTTTTACACGATGCAATGAAAGACTCTTAGCAATAAATTATGCTTTTTGTTTGATAATAATATCTTTAAAGACTACCAAGATACAAGGTGGCCCCTCAACTTTACTCGGCGCACAGTGGTCTCTGACTCAATTTTTTAATATTTTTTTATTTTTGCTTAATAACTCTCTCAGGCGCTTTAGATAGCGGTAACAAATTCTAACGGCCTTTTATAAGGGTACTGTTTCTACCTTAATATTATCAAGAATAACAAAAATATTTTAAAAAAAACTGTTAAAAAAAAAATTATAAGTCTTTTGGGATTCTTTAATATTGGTTGCACATCCCCATCCTGAGCAACAAATTATGGCGTTTAAATCATTCTCGTATTGCTTTTCAGTCCAGAGTTATGAGGTGACGGCTGCAGCAACAAATTTAATTCTTCGGTAACAAATTAGCAACAAATTAGCACCAAATCCTGGCATATGAAATTTGGTGACCCCTTATAGTGGTCCCCCCAGCTTTACTTACGTGTAAAAAATTGCCCAATAACGTGATTCATGAAAATACAAAACTGTATAATTCCGTAACTGCATGTCGTACATTATAGGTATACCTATCAGTTTTGTACTCAAATGCCAGTAAATTTAGCAGCTGGGTGTCTTTTTATTTATTTTTTTTTATTAGAGGACTTCTTGCTTATTTTAATTTAATTTTAACCTCTGACGCAAATACAAAAAAGGTGGTGCTATAAGTTTTACCCTTTTGTGTGTCTGTTTCAGTAGGCATGTAAAGTGCTCTAACCAGTCAAATTTTTTTTAAACAGATTGTTTATTAAAAGTCTTGTGTTTTAAATGACTAAAGCTTTATTTGGTAGAAATTGGCTTGTTGGAAACACGCAAGAATGAAAAATTAATAAAAGCAGATCCTATTGAGAACTTTTAAGAACTGAACAGTAAAAAAATTAACAAAGTTTGATCTTAGCAACAGTTTTTTTTACACAACTAAGTTTAGTACACGTGAATAAAAAGACAAAAAATATTTTCGTGGTTAAGCGGGCATAGAAAGATTTTGTTTATCTTATAATTTCTCCATCGGTAGCTCTAGCATCTAGGACAACTAGGCGCCGCCAACTCGGCGCCGCCAACTGGGCACCGGGCCAACTCGGCGCCGGACTAAATTTTTTTTTGATAAAATGTGTAGATGGAAAACAAAATATATTATTTATATAAAAACATCTTTAAAAAATCCTTTACGCAATTTTTTTGAAATTTGTTTTTGTTAAGTAAAGTTAAATCCATTAAGTCGACTATTGAATCTTGGTAGTTGTAGTGTTTGGTAACCTGGTAACACTACAATTTACGTTTTTTATTACAACAATGGCGGATCCAAAATGGCGGATTTTTTTATTTTTTAAAAATTTCATCTTACGATGTTGGTAAGATGAGATTCATATACCGGAAAAACACAAATGTAACATAAAAACTTTATCGGCAGCAATCGTTTTACCTGGTCTATCAGCCAGAAAATAGTACGGATGCAAAGGACGCTGGACGGCTCAGCCGCTAAAAAATTAAGGGTTGTGACCGAGAAGAACAAACACACGCTGTTGTCGGGATGAATTTTTTTGATCTGTTTATATGACTAAAATTTTTATAAAAACAGGCCAAATAAACCGGTAAGGTCACTAGCTGCTGCTAAATAAAAATTGTTTTTTTTTTTTAATTCTAAACTTTTTAGATGTGGTTTTTGCTCTGAACTTACTCTTAAACGTTCCAAATCTTCTTTAAGTTGAGCCTCTTCATCTTCATTATTCATAATATTTGTAAGGTCCCTAACAGGCTCATCAGTGATTGTCTCTACGGATTCTACTATTTGTAATTCGGTTTTCTCTTCATCTGCAATTAATTCAAATTGAAACATTAAATTATACTTAAAACATTATTTAAGTCGCATATCCGTTTATGATCTTTTATAATATAGGTATTTGCCAAATCTTAAAATCAAGTTTATTATTTTTGTAGATCTTTCTTTGCTTTCTATATTAAAAGTAACCCGGGGACTGTTTGGCGAGGTCATAATATCTACAATTACTTTTTTCAGCATAGCTATACCTTAATTATAAAAAAAAATATTTCTGTTTTTTAATTTTCTTCTCACTTAAATTCATAATGTTTTTATTTATAAATTTTCGATTAATTATGACGGGTTACTACTTATATCGGTTAAATATGAAAGCACCCAAGCTTAAGGTTTCGTCGAAGTTTTCGACATATTTCATGAATAAAATAAGACACCAAGTCATATTCCTGTGTGCGCTACTGCTATTAAAGGTGGTTGTATTCAAACAGTGCCGTTTATTCAACCACCTACTAAAATATAATGTTCAGGGTCATTGATTATATTTACGTGGCCTTTATCAGGGGTTAATAGAACAAAACTGTAAATACAAAAGCTGCATTAAAAGCCTTTATACTCTGTAAAAAGTGTCAGATGTCTTTCCTTATTTCAAATATTGACAGCAACTTTTTTAAACTAAAGCCCATGATATATTCATATAGCCCGGTTATATTCATATAGCCCGTATATGCTACTGATAGTGAGAAAAGAATCATCTCTTTGCATAGTCCATGCACATAAGTACAGTACGGCTAGAATAAAATAAGGCGCAAAAGAGATGGCTCAACTCAATCTATCTCCCTCTCTTTGCAGCACTTTTGTCTTACTGGGTTTTCTTTATTTTTGGCAAATCTACCATGAACAAAATTTTAATATTGCAAGATATAACGATACTCGTCTGGTACGTTTAACCAAATCACCTCCGACCCATTCATAATTCACACCCTTTTGTTGAGTTTCTATTATTACCGCTGGGCTCATTCGACTCCGGCCCGTTCATAATTCACACCCTTTTATTGGATTTCTATTGTCACCGCTGCGCTCAAACAGGATAATTATTAAGCACTTTCGTAAACATTCTATACCAATAAAAAGAAACAGTGGCGTATTAACTACTCTTTTTTAGTTTTCTAATAAATCTCTGTGGAATTCCAATTTTGAAGATATAACGAATGGTTTTGGATTTTTGCAATTTTTAGAAAGTCAATTGGTATTTTTTTAGGTTTCTAAATTTGTACGCAGCTACCTATTAAAATAGATAGGTTGCGCACCTACCTATATAATATAATAAGTATAAAAGGTTTGAAAAATATATTTTAAAAAAATGAGGTATGGAGTTTTCCTCAAAAAAGGCTTAGGAGGAGTAAAATATAAAATTAATACCTAATAATGATGAATTCCTAAAATAAGAAAAATAAATGAGAATAATTAGAGTTAACGAACACATTATTTATTTCCAAAAGACCATGTGTGATAGCTCTTCTGATAATTAGGATGTTTTTGGGAAATAGGTAGTAACTACCCACTAGACCCAGATATTAAGGATTATTTGAATTAGTTACTAAATTACATACAATAAACCGTGTGGGTCAAAAAAAAAATTATTATAACTTTTGAAATATACAATCGATCTTAATGGGACAAACTGCACTTGGCCGAGAATTATTCAGAGTTTTGAGTAAATGTATTTTTTTATCCGTTATCTCAAAATCCAAGATTCACACGAAATTAAAATGTTCCCTTCAAAGATGCTCATTTATTCTTGTGTTGCGTACATGTTTTAATTGTTTTTTTTTAAATGAGTAAGGTAGGATTACCTTAAAATGTTGAATTATTCGAAAAATAATATTACTAAAAATTTCACTATGTTCTCATTGCATACAATCAAGGAGGCCTTGGATTATGTCAAAACAATAAAATAACTGCCATGGTTTCCTAACAACGCGCGTCAGAGCACTTCAAACTTTGTCAAATTTGACGTTCTTGTGTGTAAAGAAATAATGTAAATATTTTTGCTTTATTATTAATTTAAATTTTGGAACTTTTAGTGGTGATAACCTTTTTAGGATGGAAGATCTACCTACTGGTGAGTTTAAACTTATTCCTCGTATAATTTAAATAAAAATCCGTTTACGCTAAAACGGTATTTACATAAAAACCAAACTCATGACAGTTTATGAAGCACAATATATATTTCATAAGTTTCTGTAGAAAAATAAAGATGTCCCACTCGGAGGCCCACGTTCTCAGTTACGTTGGTTGATTCCCCATTTGGGTACTTTCAAACAATGAAAATTACTTTTGATACTTTTTTGCTCATCTATGAAATAAAGTTTGCATTATACTCAATAGTGAGCATTTTGTGCATACGCTTTTATTATTTTTATGCACATTTTTAAATTTAATATTAATTATTCTTTTACCTATTCGAGGAGTAGTAGTAGTAGTCATTTTCGATTACTTTCAGTAATGGCAAATATTTTGAAAACTGATAATGTATATTTTTTACGTAGGCACTAAAACTCATCGAATACAAATTCGAGAAATATTCGAAAAAGGCAGCAGAAGAGATCAAGTTATTTAAACACTTTCGTCAATTGCTTGTGAAAACTACCAAGAGGAAAATAAACCAAACAAAGAACATTTTTACAATTTTTAAAAAAATGGACCGGATAAAGGCAAGATTTCTTAAGAAAAATTGTAACTGGTTGAACAATCCTATCACTGTAACATGTTCTTCTGCCAAAGGGGGTAGACATAGAAAAAATTTTGAAGACTTAAGTTATTGTGGCAAGCACAAAAGAATTAAAAATCTTAGAAATTTTGATACTAGCGAGCTTTTGTTTGAGTCATTAGTCATTGAGGGAAAAGCACAAGCTTCGAAAAGGTTAAACAACATTGAGTCAGAGTCTATCCCAAACACTAAAATAAAGAGTATTACTGATGATAGAGCTTTGGCAATGTTGGTAAATGGCTGTCAAAAAGACTGTATCAAAATATCCCCGATTCTGCAAAAGAGAATAATACAGATATTTATCCTCCATATAACCACATTAGAGAGGCAAAAAAAAAGATGCTACCCAGAAAATATTAATGCCACAGAGCATTCTGCTTCAGTAAACTTACAGTCGTTGCTTGATCACACTACCCTTAGATTGCTATCCACTTTGGAACTAGAAAGGTTTTGGGCATGCTTAGGCCAAGCAGACTTTTGAAAAAGATGACGTATCTGACTCGAACTTGCTTCTTACTGGTGTAGTTCCCATTCAATTTTATGCATTAAATAAAAAGAAAGAATAAATCATTACATGGAACAATCCTTTTCCTTGTTCCACAAAGCTTTGTCGACCTTTGAAGATTCAATTTTTAAAGGAAACAGTGAACATATCAAAAAGGGAAAGCCAGCTTCTGAAAGAAGAGATTTCTAATCTACAAAAATCCGAGTTTATTCCAGCTTCAGGTGAAATTTTTGAAGTTAAACATGATCTGTATATGACTATGTTAGATATGAAGATGATCAATTCTCTCACAAACACATCTAGTCAAAAATGTTATTTACGCGGTAGTAAAGAATAACCTAGAAAAGCTTCTACAAAAACAATAAAAAATGACAACTTGCAGTATGGAATAACTTCACTTAGTGTATAGGAAGTCAAGTTTTTTGTAAAAATATATACATATATATTTTTTTTAAATTTCACCTTCTACTAGGTTCTTCGAATGTCTACTCAAAGTAAGTTACAAAATCCCCATACAAAAATGGCAGGATAAATTCATTAATACTGAACGGATTCTATAAAATCGGTTTAGTGGTTCATTAAATAATAGTTGTTATAGCAACTGTTGTTTTAATTTCTGTCTGCAATAATTTCCTTATAAATTCACGGAACCGAATTCAATGAAAAAAAAAAAAAAAATTATGGTGATACTCAATTGCTTTTGGGTAAAACTATTGAAAATTTCTGACATTTTTAACACTAAAACTGCACTCTTATTTTTTAAGACTGCACAGTGGGGTTTTTCTAAATTAAATTAATTAAATTAATTAAATTAATTAAATTAATTAACTTAATTAAATTAATTAAATTAATTAAATTAATTAAATTAATTAAATTAATTAAATTAATTAAATTAATTAAATTAATTAAATTAATTAAATTAATTAAATTAATTAAATTAATTAAATTAATTAAATTAATTAAATTAATTAGATTAATTAAATTAATTAAATTAATTAAATTAATTAAATTAATTAAATTAATTAAATTAATTAAATTAATTAAATTAATTAAATTAATTAAATTAATTAAATTAATTAAATTAATTAAATTAATTAAATTAATTAAATTAATTAAATTAATTAAATTAATTAAATTAAGTAAATTAATTAAATTAATTAAATTAATTAAATTAATTAAATTAATTAAATTAATTAAATTAATTAAATTAATTAAATTAATTAAATTAATTAAATTAATTAAATTAATTAAATTAATTAAATTAATTAAATTAATTAAATTAATTAAATTAATTTAATTAATTAAATTAATTAAATTAATTAAATTAATTAAATTAATTAAATTAATTAAATTAATTAAATTAATTAAATTAATTAAATTAATTAAATTAATTAAATTAATTAAATTAATTAAATTAATTAAATTAATTAAATTAATTAAATTAATTAAATTAATTAAATTAATTAAATTAATTAAATTAATTAAATTAATTAAATTAATTAAATTAATTAAATTAATTAAATTAATTAAATTAATTAAATTAATTAAATTAATTAAATTAATTAAATTAATTAAATTAATTAAATTAATTAAATTAATTAAATTAATTAAATTAATTAAATTAATTAAATTAATTAAATTAATTAAATTAATTAAATTAATTAAATTAATTAAATTAATTAAATTAATTAAATTAATTAAATTAATTAAATTAATTAAATTAATTAAATTAATTAAATTAATTAAATTAATTAAATTAATTAAATTAATTAAATTAATTAAATTAATTTAATTAATTTAATTAATTTAATTAATTTAATTAATTTAATTAATTTAATTAATTTAATTAATTAAATTAATAAAAATGCACTTTTTGTTTTAATTACAACAATAATATTTTTAAACAAAAATCAATACAACAAGTAAAGTTATACATGACTGATAGTATTAAGGTAAAATTGTTCAAATTATAATAATACCCCTTTTTTTTTAACCAAAAACTAATGCCAACAAAAGGCTTTTCATTAAACTCATTAGGCTCAAATTCGATTTAGTAAGCCATATTATATTTAGAGATAGCGGAAAATTTAAATAGTGATATTTAATGAATTTTATCTTCGCTATACTTATACTATGCTTTCAAAAAAATTCAAAAAAAATTCGGAATATAAGAAAACGAGCGTTTTTAAAAAGATTTTACCATGACGCCAAATTTTGATTATGATCTATTAAAAGCAATCAATCTGTTCCATGTCGCTTTATATTTTATTAAAATCGGTTCGGCAGAAATGTACTTATTAGGAAATGAATGCAAATTTTATACTAAAAAAATTGTTTTTTTATTAAAAAAATTGACCGCAAAATTTATTAAATAATTATTTTTATTTTAAATTACTGCTCTTCTTCTATTACACGACTTTACCCAATTTCATATTTTTACTGCGTTTTTAAAATTATTTAAAAAAAAATAAAAATCTAAAACTTTGATGCTCTGTATCTCGACAAAGAAAGAGTTCTGACTCATGCATTATATAAACTTTTTTATCAAAAATGACCTCCTCTATTTCTAGTTGGCCTGTGGCCCCTGTTTATTGTTTATTCGGTTTTTTATTTTGCTCTAATTTCAGGTTGTAATAATAGCAAACTATCATACGTGGTAGAAAAGATTAAAAAAATGATTTTTTAAAGTTTAATATTGCATCAAACCCCTTTGTTTTTTAGATAAGTTGTGCCAAACTTAACAATTTTTATTTTAATTTTTATTATAACTCCCTTAAAAATTCTCAAAAATTCTTAGGAATACTCAAAATTATTACCAAAAATCTGATTTTTTTTTCAAGAAATTTTAAGAAATTTTTAAAATGTATTGCTAATATTACTATTTTGTGCTTTTATTAAGGGGCCTTTAGATATGTACAAAAATCTATTTTAAGTTTTTTTTTGTAAATTTAATAGCTCATAAAAATATTAATTCTTAAAAGAATTGACAAATTGATAGCTATTTCCAAAGATTATTTGGATGAATCCTTAACCTATCTATCTTTTCTTGGAAAAAAAGCAATATAATATTTTTGAATCATTCAAATTATTTAGGTTATTCAATTTGTTGTTTTTAAAATTCATCGTTTTTCCTACTCCACTCCTACTTAACAAATGCTAAAATTTGGACAAAAGTTATTTGAACTTTTTGTCTACTTTGGGCCTTCGGCAACATCTCTTAGATCTTATAGTATCAAAAAAAATTTCTGCTCGAAAGCATAATTAATTTTCTGCAAAGTTCTGTCTGTTCCATTACCATTGGTAGTGTAGTTTAAAAGTTATGACAGAAAACATTTTGGCCCACCCGGTAGATAAGAGTTGCGGATTTAATAACAGTTTTTTTTTAAATTTTGATTAGATATACAAACACACCCTATAATACTGGAAAAACTTTTTCAAGATTAATCTTTAACAGTTTTGGGGTAAATCTGGCGGGGCACACAAAACAGCGGCGGGCATTTTAAGGAATTTGGATACGCAGTAAAAAATCGCTAAAAGATGCTCTGCCACACGTAGTTAACAAGTGAAGACAAGTACAATAGTCAGAAGTTATAAGAAGTTGAGCATATATAGAAGATACGCATTTTGCAAACAAGATGTATTTAATATAAGTAGTAATTATAAGTATTGTTAAATAAAACCATAAAACCTAACTTAAATTGTGCTACATCACGAAAAAAAAAAACCCCTCGTGCCAATATTTTTCTTAAATGAGGTTTTTAAATTAATTAAATTAATTAAATTAATTAAATTAATTAAATTATTTAAATTAATTAAATTAATTAAATTAATTAAATTAATTAAATTAATTAAATTAATTAAATTAATTAAATTAATTAAATTAATTAAATTAATTAAATTAATTAAATTAATTAAATTAATTAAATTAATTAAATTAATTAAATTAATTAAATTAATTAAATTAATTAAATTAATTAAATTAATTAAATTAATTAAATTAATTAAATTAATTAAATTAATTAAATTAATTAAATTAATTAAATTAATTAAATTAATTAAATTAATTAAATTAATTAAATTAATTAAATTAATTAAATTAATTAAATTAATTAAATTAATTAAATTAATTAAATTAATTAAATTAATTAAATTAATTAAATTAATTAAATTAATTAAATTAATTAAATTAATTAAATTAATTAAATTAATTAAATTAATTAAATTAATTAAATTAATTAAATTAATTAAATTAATTAAATTAATTAAATTAATTAAATTAATTAAATTAATTAAATTAATTAAATTAATTAAATTAATTAAATTAATTAAATTAATTAAATTAATTAAATTAATTTAATTAATTTAATTAATTTAATTAATTTAATTAATTTAATTAATTTAATTAATTAAATTAATTAAATTAATTAAATTAATTAAATTAATTAAATTAATTAAATTAATTAAATTAATTAAATTATTTAAATTAATTAAATTAATTAAATTAATTAAATTAATTAAATTAATTAAATTAATTAAATTAATTAAATTAATTAAATTAATTAAATTAATTAAATTAATTAAATTAATTAAATTAATTAAATTAATTAAATTAATTAAATTAATTAAATTAATTAAATTAATTAAATTAATTAAATTAATTAAATTAATTAAATTAATTAAATTAATTAAATTAATTAAATTAATTAAATTAATTAAATTAATTAAATTAATTAAATTAATTAAATTAATTAAATTAATTAAATTAATTAAATTAATTAAATTAATTAAATTAATTAAATTAATTAAATTAATTAAATTAATTAAATTAATTAAATTAATTAAATTAATTAAATTAATTAATTTATTTAAATTAATTAAATTAATTAATTTATTTAAGGACAAGAAAACTAAGCATGCTTGTGCTGGGTGTAACAGGCCCTATTGCCTGGAACATAGGGCTAGACTTTGCTGCGACTGTGAAAATAACCACGAATAAACCAAATATTAAAAGCTTTTGGCTAAGAAAGACTACAAGGATTTATTAAACAAAATCTCTTTTTTTATATAAAATAAGGGTTTACTTTATAGTATTGCAAAGAATTTTGTAAAATAGTTTAAGTTTTGTTTTTATATGAATTTTTTTTTATGACAGTTTTAAAAATTCACATATTTTTTTTTCCTAATAAAAAATTTATAAACATATATTCTACTGTTTTTTTACCGTTAACATATAATTTTTTATAAAAATAAAATTAAATTATAAAATTGTCCACATTTACAAAAAAAAACTGTTTGGGATTAGAAAAACCCCACTGTGCATTCCTTGTCTTAAAAAATAAGTGTGCAGTTTTAGTGTTAAAAATGTCAGAAATTTTCAATAGTTTTACCCAAAAGCAATTGAGTATCACCATAATTATTTTTTTTTTTCATTGAATTCGGTTCCGTGAATTTATAAGGAAATTATTGCAGACAGAAATTAAAACAACAGTTGCTATAACAACTATTATTTAATGAACCACTAAACCGATTTTATAGAATCCGTTCAGTATTAATGAATTTACGAGGAAATTAATATATATATATATATATATATATATATATATATATATATATATATATATATATATATATATATATATATATATATATATATATATATATATATATATATATATATATAGAATGGATAAGCATTCATTTTCCGGGAACCACGAAACCGATATTTTTGATTCGTAACTAGTTAAAATAAATGTTTTGGGAAACACTAAACCGATTTTAATGATTCGTAACTAGTTGCATAAGGAAAAACAGAGCGATTTTACGAATTCCAAAAAATATCCGGAATACAAGAATAAATAAGCCTCTTTGAAAGGCAAGATTGATTCTGTCAGTCACCTTAGATCTTATAGTATCAAAAAAAATTTCTGCTCGAAAGCATAATTAATTTTCTGCAAAGTTCTGTCTGTTCCATTACCATTGGTAGTGTAGTTTAAAAGTTATGACAGAAAACATTTTGGCCCACCCGGTAGATAAGAGTTGCGGGTTTAATAACAGTTTTTTTTTAAATTTTGATTAGATATACAAACACACCCTATAATACTGGAAAAACTTTTTCAAGATTAATCTTTAACAGTTTTGGGGTAAATCTGGCGGGGCACACAAAACAGCGGCGGGCATTTTAAGGAATTTGGATACGCAGTAAAAAATCGCTAAAAGATGCTCTGCCACACGTAGTTAACAAGTGAAGACAAGTACAATAGTCAGAAGTTATAAGAAGTTGAGCATATATAGAAGATACGCATTTTGCAAACAAGATGTATTTAATATAAGTAGTAATTATAAGTATTGTTAAATAAAACAATAAAACCTAACTTAAATTGTGCTACATCACGAAAAAAAAACCCCCTCGTGCCAATATTTTTCTTAAATGAGGTTTTTTGTTCAGTCAGGAAATAATCTTACCAAATAGCATTCGTGCATCTAATTTATCCTTTGAAAAAATTTAAAATACTTGTTCCAAACAAAACAATTTTCGGATAAATTAGATGCACTTGTGATGTTATCCCGATTTTCGGTGTATTTTGACATATCATAGCAATATCGTCGTGAGGTCTGTCTGTGTGTGTGTGTATGTCTGTCCGTAACATAAAAGCTTCTAAACCAATAAACCGATTTTAATAAAAATTTTAGGTAAAATTTAAAGAATTTTTTTTTTCGAGCTGATTAAATTTTGGTCAAATGCTACTAACAGTTTTTGATAATTAATTTTTTTTTAATGCTAACTTTTTAAGGGAGTATCGCATCAGGGGATGGGACAATACGCCGCGGCCGATTCGCCGCAGCCGATTCGCCGCGGGACAATTTGCCGCCCGCCAATTCGCCGCGAGATTTTTTGTTTTATGATATTACCATTGGCAATTATTTAAACATTTTTATTTAGCTTGACTTCATATAATATAATATTTGTTTATTAATTTGGTTATAGCTTTTTTCAAACTTTTCCAACTAGGTATTTGGCGGTTAGTATACATAACACCCCAAAGTTCGGAATTTGGTGCATATTTTTAAAAAATTTAAGTTTAAAATAATAATCAACGACCTGAAAGATCTCAAAGTTCCGAGTTTGATGCAAATCGGTTCATAAATGAGAAAATCCGCCATTTTGGAACCGCCATTTTGATTTTTTTAAAGTTTATGTTAAAAATTATAATTTTATTTATTTTTTTAATAAAAAAAATGTTGAATTGTATACCAACCACCAAATACCTACTTGGAAAAGTTTGAAAAAAGTTATAACCAAACAAATAAACAAATATATTATAAGAAGTCAAGCAAAATATAAATTTTTAAACAATTGCCAATGGTAATATCATACAACAAAAAATCTCGTGGCGAATTGTCCCTGCGGTGAATCGGCTGCCGCGAATCGGCTGCGGCGAATTGTCCCCTACCCATCGCATCAATATGCGGTTTTTGTCATAACTAAAAACTTCGTAGGTGCTTTAGTTTCTGAGTTATTCACAAAAAAACTGTTGTTAAGGCTGGTATATCATAGCTTCAAGTGTGCTAATGGGTGGTTAGGAAGGTATCAGATTTATAATGGATCCATTTTTTTTCGTATATTCTAAAATAAATCATCAAAATATGAGTATATTATTTTAATGCATTTTAAAATGAATCATTTTAGTAAATTCTAAAATGAATATGCTACAATAAAATGTTAGTTTATTTACGGTATATTCTTTTGTCATATGAATAAGCTTTTGGTTTGCAAGCATCCAGCGACAGATGTTAATTAATTTAATTAATTTAATTAATTTAATTAATTTAATTAATTTAATTAATTTAATTAATTTAATTAATTTAATTAATTTAATTAATTTAATTAATTTAATTAATTTAATTAATTTAATTAATTTAATTAATTTAATTAATTTAATTAATTTAATTAATTTAATTAATTTAATTAATTTAATTAATTTAATTAATTTAATTAATTTAATTAATTTAATTAATTTAATTAATTTAATTAATTTAATTAATTTAATTAATTTAATTAATTTAATTAATTTAATTAATTTAATTAATTTAATTAATTTAATTAATTTAATTAATTTAATTAATTTAATTAATTTAATTAATTTAATTAATTTAATTAATTTAATTTAATTTATTTAATTAATTTAATTAATTTAATTTATTTAATTAATTTAATTAATTTAATTAATTTAATTAATTTAATTAATTTAATTAATTTAATTAATTTAATTAATTTAATTAATTTAATTAATTTAATTAATTTAATTAATTTAATTAATTTAATTAATTTAATTAATTTAATTAATTTAATTAATTTAATTAATTTAATTAATTTAATTAATTTAATTAATTTAATTAATTTAATTAATTTAATTAATTTAATTAATTTAATTAATTTAATTAATTTAATTAATTTAATTAATTTAATTAATTTAATTAATTTAGTTAATTTAATTAATTTAATTAATTTAATTAATTTAATTAATTTAAAAACCTCATTTAAGAAAAATATTTGCACGAGGGGGTTTTTTTTCGTGATGTAGCACAATTTAAGTTAGGTTTTATGGTTTTATTTAACAATACTTATAATTACTACTTATATTAAATACATCTTGTTTGCAAAATGCGTATCTTCTATATATGCTCAACTTCTTATAACTTCTGACTATTGTACTTGTCTTCACTTGTTAACTACGTGTGGCAGAGCATCTTTTAGCGATTTTTTACTGCGTATCCAAATTCCTTAAAATGCCCGCCGCTGTTTTGTGTGCCCCGCCAGATTTACCCCAAAACTGTTAAAGATTAATCTTGAAAAAGTTTTTCCAGTATTATAGGGTGTGTTTGTATATCTAATCAAAATTAAAAAAAAAACTGTTATTAAACCCGCAACTCTTATCTACCGGGTGGGCCAAAATGTTTTCTGTCATAACTTTTAAACTATACTACAATGGTAATGGAACAGACAGAACTTTGCAGAAAATTAATTATGCTTCCGAGCAGAAATTTTTTTTGATACTATAAGATCTAAGGTGACTGACAGAATCAATCTTGCCTTTCAAAGAGGCTTATTTATTCTTGTATTCCGGATATTTTTTGGAATTCGTAAAATCGCTCTGTTTTTCCTTATGCAACTAGTTACGAATCATTAAAATCGGTTTAGTGTTTCCCAAAACATTTATTTTAACTAGTTACGAATCAAAAATATCGGTTTCGTGGTTCCCGGAAAATGAATGCTTATCCATTCTATATATATATATATATATATATATATATATATTAATTTCCTCATAAATTCATTAATACTGAACGGATTCTATAAAATCGGTTTAGTGGTTCATTAAATAATAGTTGTTATAGCAACTGTTGTTTTAATTTCTGTCTGCAATAATTTCCTTATAAATTCACGGAACCGAATTCAATGAAAAAAAAAATAATTATGGTGATACTCAATTGCTTTTGGGTAAAACTATTGAAAATTTCTGACATTTTTAACACTAAAACTGCACACTTATTTTTTAAGACAAGGAATGCACAGTGGGGTTTTTCTAATCCCAAACAGTTTTTTTTTGTAAATATGGACAATTTTATAATTTAATTTTATTTTTATAAAAAATTATATGTTAACGGTAAAAAAACAGTAGAATATATGTTTATAAATTTTTTATTAGGAAAAAAAAATATGTGAATTTTTAAAACTGTCATAAAAAAAATTCATATAAAAACAAAACTTAAACTATTTTACAAAATTCTTTGCAATACTATAAAGTAAACCCTTATTTTATATAAAAAAAGAGATTTTGTTAAATAAATCCTTGTAGTCTTTCTTAGCCAAAAGCTTTTAATATTTGGTTTATTCGTGGTTATTTTCACAGTCGCAGCAAAGTCTAGCCCTATGTTCCAGGCAATAGGGCCTGTTACACCCAGCACAAGCATGCTTAGTTTTCTTGTCCTTGTCTCGTGGACATAAAACACATCTTAATTAATTAATTAATTTAATTAATTTAATTAATTTAATTAATTTAATTAATTTAATTAATTTAATTAATTTAATTAATTTAATTAATTTAATTAATTTAATTAATTTAATTAATTTAATTAATTTAATTAATTTAATTAATTTAATTAATTTAATTAATTTAATTAATTTAATTAATTTAATTAATTTAATTAATTTAATTAATTTAATTAATTTAATTAATTTAATTAATTTAATTAATTTAATTAATTTAATTAATTTAATTAATTTAATTAATTTAATTAATTTAATTAATTTAATTAATTTAATTAATTTAATTAATTTAATTAATTTAATTAATTAAATTAATTAAATTAATTTAATTAATTTATTTAATTTAATTAATTAATTAAGATGTGTTTTATGTCCACGAGACAAGGACAAGAAAACTAAGCATGCTTGTGCTGGGTGTAACAGGCCCTATTGCCTGGAACATAGGGCTAGACTTTGCTGCGACTGTGAAAATAACCACGAATAAACCAAATATTAAAAGCTTTTGGCTAAGAAAGACTACAAGGATTTATTTAACAAAATCTCTTTTTTATATAAAATAAGGATTTACTTTATAGTATTGCAAAGAATTTTGTAAAATAGTTTAAGTTTTGTTTTTATATGAATTTTTTTTTATGACAGTTTTAAAAATTCACATATTTTTTTTTCCTAATAAAAAATTTATAAACATATATTCTACTGTTTTTTTACCGTTAACATATAATTTTTTATAAAAATAAAATTAAATTATAAAATTGTCCATATTTACAAAAAAAAACTGTTTGGGATTAGAAAAACCCCACTGTGCATTCCTTGTCTTAAAAAATAAGTGTGCAGTTTTAGTGTTAAAAATGTCAGAAATTTTCAATAGTTTTACCCAAAAATTGAGTATCACCATAATTATTTTTTTTTTCATTGAATTCGGTTCCGTGAATTTATAAGGAAATTATTGCAGACAGAAATTAAAACAACAGTTGCTATAACAACTATTATTTAATGAACCACTAAACCGATTTTATAGAATCCGTTCAGTATTAATGAATTTATGAGGAAATTAATATATATATATATATATATATATTTATATATATATATATATATATATATATATATATATAGAATGGATAAGCATTCATTTTCCGGGAACCACGAAACCGATATTTTTGATTCGTAACTAGTTAAAATAAATGTTTTGGGAAACACTAAACCGATTTTAATGATTCGTAACTAGTTGCATAAGGAAAAACAGAGCGATTTTACGAATTCCAAAAAATATCCGGAATACAAGAATAAATAAGCCTCTTTGAAAGGCAAGATTGATTCTGTCAGTCACCTTAGATCTTATAGTATCAAAAAAAATTTCTGCTCGGAAGCATAATTAATTTTCTGCAAAGTTCTGTCTGTTCCATTACCATTGGTAGTATAGTTTAAAAGTTATGACAGAAAACATTTTGGCCCACCCGGTAGATAAGAGTTGCGGGTTTAATAACAGTTTTTTTTTTAATTTTGATTAGATATACAAACACACCCTATAATACTGGAAAAACTTTTTCAAGATTAATCTTTAACAGTTTTGGGGTAAATCTGGCGGGGCACACAAAACAGCGGCGGGCATTTTAAGGAATTTGGATACGCAGTAAAAAATCGCTAAAAGATGCTCTGCCACACGTAGTTAACAAGTGAAGACAAGTACAATAGTCAGAAGTTATAAGAAGTTGAGCATATATAGAAGATACGCATTTTGCAAACAAGATGTATTTAATATAAGTAGTAATTATAAGTATTGTTAAATAAAACAATAAAACCTAACTTAAATTGTGCTACATCACGAAAAAAAAACCCCCTCGTGCCAATATTTTTCTTAAATGAGGTTTTTTGTTCAGTCAGGAAATAATCTTACCAAATAGCATTCGTGCATCTAATTTATCCTTTGAAAAAATTTAAAATACTTGTTCCAAACAAAACAATTTTCGGATAAATTAGATGCACTTGTGATGTTATCCCGATTTTCGGTGTATTTTGACATATCATAGCAATATCGTCGTGAGGTCTGTCTGTGTGTGTGTGTATGTCTGTCCGTAACATAAAAGCTTCTAAACCAATAAACCGATTTTAATAAAAATTTTAGGTAAAATTTAAAGAATTTTTTTTTTCGAGCTGATTAAATTTTGGTCAAATGCTACTAACAGTTTTTGATAATTAATTTTTTTTTAATGCTAACTTTTTAAGGGAGTATCGCATCAGGGGATGGGACAATACGCCGCGGCCGATTCGCCGCAGCCGATTCGCCGCGGGACAATTTGCCGCCCGCCAATTCGCCGCGAGATTTTTTGTTTTATGATATTACCATTGGCAATTATTTAAACATTTTTATTTAGCTTGACTTCATATAATATAATATTTGTTTATTAATTTGGTTATAACTTTTTTCAAACTTTTCCAACTAGGTATTTGGTGGTTAGTATACATAACACCCCAAAGTTCGGAATTTGGTGCATATTGGTTCATAAATGGGAAAGTCCGCAATTTTGGACCCGCCATTTTGATTTTTAAAAAATTTAAGTTTAAAATAATAATCAACGACCTGAAAGATCTCAAAGTTCCGAGTTTGATGCAAATCGGTTCATAAATGAGAAAATCCGCCATTTTGGAACCGCCATTTTGATTTTTTTAAAGTTTATGTTAAAAATTATAATTTTATTTATTTTTTTAATAAAAAAAATGTTGAATTGTATACCAACCACCAAATACCTACTTGGAAAAGTTTGAAAAAAGTTATAACCAAACAAATAAACAAATATATTATAAGAAGTCAAGCAAAATATAAATTTTTAAACAATTGCCAATGGTAATATCATACAACAAAAAATCTCGTGGCGAATTGTCCCTGCGGTGAATCGGCTGCCGCGAATCGGCTGCGGCGAATTGTCCCCTACCCATCGCATCAATATGCGGTTTTTGTCATAACTAAAAACTTCGTAGGTGCTTTAGTTTCTGAGTTATTCACAAAAAAACTGTTGTTAAGGCTGGTATATCATAGCTTCAAGTGTGCTAATGGGTGGCTAGGAAGGTATCAGATTTATAATGGATCCATTTTTTTTCGTATATTCTAAAATAAATCATCAAAATATGAGTATATTATTTTAATGCATTTTAAAATGAATCATTTTAGTAAATTCTAAAATGAATATGCTACAATAAAATGTTAGTTTATTTACGGTATATTCTTTTGTCATATGAATAAGCTTTTGGTTTGCAAGCATCCAGCGACAGATGTTACTAGATAACTAACCAACTAGATGGCGCGATATTATTTAATATATCAACAAATGTAGACAGTTTTTTAGATATAAATACTTTAAATAATGAATCAAGACAAATCTAGAGGTCTCGAGGTAAAGATGGAGCCTCTAACTTGAGGGATCAACAGAACTATAAACTAGGGATATAAACCTTTGTATGAGCAGTTTTGATACGGATGATCAAAAAGGTGATCCGCACTGATCGCTTTCCAAGTGATCCATTGTTTTGGTCACGCATGAGAAGTAAAAAATGTACGTACCTGAAATGAAGGTACAAAACATATTCTATATATATAAGAGGATAAACTTTTAGTTTGTATCTGAGGTATTATTTCAGTATTTACTTAAAAGATATGAGTTTAATGAAAAGCCTTTTGTTGGCATTAGTTTTTGGTTAAAAAGAAAGGGGTATTATTATAATTTGAACAATTTTACCTTAATACTATCAGTCATGTATAACTTTACTTGTTGTATTGATTTTTGTTTAAAAATATTCTTTTTGTAATTAAAACAAAAAGTGCATTTTTGTTTTAACCTGAAAAAATTTTTGCTATGCGAGCATTTAAAGTATTATTCGAAATTTTGTCTCCGACGCATTTACTCAAGAAATGTCTGCTTAAATTAATAATTTAATTAATTTAATTAATTTAATTAATTTAATTAATTTAATTAATTTAATTAATTTAATTAATTTAATTAATTTAATTAATTTAATTAATTTAATTAATTTAATTAATTTAATTAATTTAATTAATTTAATTAATTTAATTAATTTAATTAATTTAATTAATTTAATTAATTTAATTAATTTAATTAATTTAATTAATTTAATTAATTTAATTAATTTAATTAATTTAATTAATTTAATTAATTTAATTAATTTAATTAATTTAATTAATTTAATTAATTTAATTAATTTAATTAATTTAATTAATTTAATTAATTTAATTAATTTAATTAATTTAATTAATTTAATTAATTTAATTAATTTAATTAATTTAATTAATTTAATTAATTTAATTAATTTAATTAATTTAATTAATTTAATTAATTTAATTAATTTAATTAATTTAATTAATTTAATTAATTTAATTAATTTAATTAATTTAATTAATTTAATTAATTTAATTAATTTAATTAATTTAATTAATTTAATTAATTTAATTAATTTAATTAATTTAATTAATTTAATTAATTTAATTAATTTAATTAATTTAATTAATTTAATTAATTTAATTAATTTAATTAATTTAATTAATTTAATTAATTTAATTAATTTAATTAATTTAAATAATTTAATTAATTTAATTAATTTAATTAATTTAATTAATTTAATTAATTTAATTAATTTAATTAATTTAATTAATTTAATGGCGAAAAATTAAATTAATTAAATTAATTATTTTGATACGTATTAATTTAATTAATTTAATTAATTTAATTAATTTAATTAATTTAATTAATTAAATTAATTAAATTAATTAAATTAATTTAATTAATTTAATTAATTTAATTCATTTAATTAATTTAATTAATTTAATTAATTTAATTAATTTAATTAATTTAATTAATTTAATTAATTTAATTAATTTAATTAATTTAATTAATTTAATTAATTTAATTAATTTAATTAATTTAATTAATTTAATTAATTTAATTAATTAAATTAATTAAATTAATTTACAGACATACACACACACACAGACAGACCTCACGACGATATTGCTATGATATGTCAAAATACACCAAAAATCGGGATAACCTCACAAGTGCATCTAATTTATCCGAAAATTGTTTTGTTTGGAACAAGTATTTTAAATTTTTTCAAAGGATAAATTAGATGCACGAATGCTATTTGGTAAGATTATTTCCTGACTGAACACAAAACCTCATTTAAGAAAAATATTGGCACGAGGGGGTTTTTTTTTCGTGATGTAGCACAATTTAAGTAAGGTTTTATGGTTTTATTTAACAATACTTATAATTACTACTTATATTAAATACATCTTGTTTGCAAAATGCGTATCTTCTATATATGCTCAACTTCTTATAACTTCTGACTATTGTACTTGTCTTCACTTGTTAACTACGTGTGGCAGAGCATCTTTTAGCGATTTTTTACTGCGTATCCAAATTCCTTAAAATGCCCGCCGCTGTTTTGTGTGCCCCGCCAGATTTACCCCAAAACTGTTAAAGATTAATCTTGAAAAAGTTTTTCCAGTATTATAGGGTGTGTTTGTATATCTAATCAAAATTTAAAAAAAAAACTGTTATTAAACCCGCAACTCTTATCTACCGGGTGGGCCAAAATGTTTTCTGTCATAACTTTTAAACTATACTACCAATGGTAATGGAACAGACAGAACTTTGCAGAAAATTAATTATGCTTTCGAGCAGAAATTTTTTTTGATACTATAAGATCTAAGGTGACTGACAGAATCAATCTTGCCTTTCAAAGAGGCTTATTTATTCTTGTATTCCGGATATTTTTTGGAATTCGTAAAATCGCTCTGTTTTTCCTTGTGCAACTAGTTACGAATCATTAAAATCGGTTTAGTGTTTCCCAAAACATTTATTTTAACTAGTTACGAATCAAAAATATCGGTTTCGTGGTTCCCGGAAAATGAATGCTTATCCATTCTATATATATATATATATATATATATATATATATATATATATATATATATATATATTAATTTCCTCATAAATTCATTAATACTGAACGGATTCTATAAAATCGGTTTAGTGGTTCATTAAATAATAGTTGTTATAGCAACTGTTGTTTTAATTTCTGTCTGCAATAATTTCCTTATAAATTCACGGAACCGAATTCAATGAAAAAAATAAATAATTATGGTGATACTCAATTGCTTTTGGGTAAAACTATTGAAAATTTCTGACATTTTTAACACTAAAACTGCACACTTATTTTTTAAGACAAGGAATGCACAGTGGGGTTTTTCTAATCCCGAACAGTTTTTTTTTGTAAGTTTGGACCATTTTATAATTTAATTTTATTTTTATAAAAAATTATATGTTAACGGTAAAAAAACAGTAGAATATATGTTTATAAATTTTTTATTAGGAAAAAAAAATATGTGAATTTTTAAAACTGTCATAAAAAAAAATTCATATAAAAACAAAACTTAAACTATTTCACAAAATTCTTTGCAATACTATAAAGTAAACCCTTATTTTATATAAAAAAAGAGATTTTGTTAAATAAATCCTTGTAGTCTTTCTTAGCCAAAAGCTTTTAATATTTGGTTTATTCGTGGTTATTTTCACAGTCGCAGCAAAGTCTAGCCCTATGTTCCAGGCAATAGGGCCTGTTACACCCAGCACAAGCATGCTTAGTTTTCTTGTCCTTGTCTCGTGGACATAAAACACATCTTAATTAATTAATTAAATTAATTATCATTAATATCATAAAACAAAAAATCTCGCGGCGAATTGGCGGGCGGCAAATTGTCCCGCGGCGAATCGGCTGCGGCGAATCGGCCGCGGCGTATTGTCCCATCCCCTGATGCGATACTCCCTTAAAAAGTTAGCATTAAAAAAAAATTAATTATCAAAAACTGTTAGTAGCATTTGACCAAAATTTAATCAGCTCGAAAAAAAAAATTCTTTAAATTTTACCTAAAATTTTTATTAAAATCGGTTTATTGGTTTAGAAGCTTTTATGTTACGGACAGACATACACACACACACAGACAGACCTCACGACGATATTGCTATGATATGTCAAAATACACCGAAAATCGGGATAACATCACAAGTGCATCTAATTTATCCGAAAATTGTTTTGTTTGGAACAAGTATTTTAAATTTTTTCAAAGGATAAATTAGATGCACGAATGCTATTTGGTAAGATTATTTCCTGACTGAACAAAAAACCTCATTTAAGAAAAATATTGGCACGAGGGGGTTTTTTTTTCGTGATGTAGCACAATTTAAGTTAGGTTTTATTGTTTTATTTAACAATACTTATAATTACTACTTATATTAAATACATCTTGTTTGCAAAATGCGTATCTTCTATATATGCTCAACTTCTTATAACTTCTGACTATTGTACTTGTCTTCACTTGTTAACTACGTGTGGCAGAGCATCTTTTAGCGATTTTTTACTGCGTATCCAAATTCCTTAAAATGCCCGCCGCTGTTTTGTGTGCCCCGCCAGATTTACCCCAAAACTGTTAAAGATTAATCTTGAAAAAGTTTTTCCAGTATTATAGGGTGTGTTTGTATATCTAATCAAAATTTAAAAAAAAAACTGTTATTAAACCCGCAACTCTTATCTACCGGGTGGGCCAAAATGTTTTCTGTCATAACTTTTAAACTATACTACCAATGGTAATGGAACAGACAGAACTTTGCAGAAAATTAATTATGCTTTCGAGCAGAAATTTTTTTTGATACTATAAGATCTAAGGTGACTGACAGAATCAATCTTGCCTTTCAAAGAGGCTTATTTATTCTTGTATTCCGGATATTTTTTGGAATTCGTAAAATCGCTCTGTTTTTCCTTGTGCAACTAGTTACGAATCATTAAAATCGGTTTAGTGTTTCCCAAAACATTTATTTTAACTAGTTACGAATCAAAAATATCGGTTTCGTGGTTCCCGGAAAATGAATGCTTATCCATTCTATATATATATATATATATATATATATATATATATAATTTCCTCATAAATTCATTAATACTGAACGGATTCTATAAAATCGGTTTAGTGGTTCATTAAATAATAGTTGTTATAGCAACTGTTGTTTTAATTTCTGTCTGCAATAATTTCCTTATAAATTCACGGAACCGAATTCAATGAAAAAAATAAATAATTATGGTGATACTCAATTGCTGTTGGGTAAAACTATTGAAAATTTCTGACATTTTTAACACTAAAACTGCACACTTATTTTTTAAGACAAGGAATGCACAGTGGGGTTTTTCTAATCCCGAACAGTTTTTTTTTGTAAGTTTGGACCATTTTATAATTTAATTTTATTTTTATAAAAAATTATATGTTAACGGTAAAAAAACAGTAGAATATATGTTTATAAATTTTTTATTAGGAAAAAAAAATATGTGAATTTTTAAAACTGTCATAAAAAAAAAATTCATATAAAAACAAAACTTAAACTATTTTACAAAATTCTTTGCAATACTATAAAGTAAACCCTTATTTTATATAAAAAAAGAGATTTTGTTAAATAAATCCTTGTAGTCTTTCTTAGCCAAAAGCTTTTAATATTTGGTTTATTCGTGGTTATTTTCACAGTCGCAGCAAAGTCTAGCCCTATGTTCCAGGCAATAGGGCCTGTTACACCCAGCACAAGCATGCTTAGTTTTCTTGTCCTTGTCTCGTGGACATAAAACACATCTTAATTAATTAATTAAATTAATTAATTAAAGTAATTAAATTAATTAAATTAATTAAATTAATTAAATTAATTAAATTAATTAAATTAATTAAATTAATTAAATTATTTAAATTAATTAAATTAATTAAATTAATTAAATTAATTAAATTAATTAAATTATTTAAATTAATTAAATTAAATAAATTAATTAAATTAATTAAATTAATTAAATTAATTAAATTAATTAAATTAATTAAATTAATTAAATTAATTAAATTCATTAAATTAATTAAATTAATTAAATTAATTAAATTAATTAAATTAATTAAATTAATTAAATTAATTAAATTAATTAAATTAATTAAATTAATTAAATTAATTAAATTAATTAAATTAATTAAATTAATTAAATTAATTAAATTAATTAAATTAATTAATTAATTTAATTAATTTAATTAATTTAATTAATTTAATTAATTTAATTAATTTAATTAATTTAATTAATTTAATTAATTTAATTAATTTAATTAATTTAATTAATTTAATTAATTTAATTAATTTAATTAATTTAATTAATTTAATTAATTTAATTAATTTAATTAATTTAATTAATTTAATTAATTTAATTAATTTAATTAATTTAATTAATTTAATTAATTTAATTAATTTAATTAATTTAATTAATTTAATTAATTTAATTAATTTAATTAATTTAATTAATTTATTTAATTTAATTAATTTAAATAATTTAATTAATTTAATTAATTTAATTAATTTAATTAATTTAATTAATTTAAATAATTTAATTAATTTAATTAATTTAATTAATTTAATTAATTTAATTAATTTAATTAATTTAATTAATTTAATTAATTTAATTAATTTAATTAATTTAATTAATTTAATTAATTTAATTAATTTAATTAATTTAATTAATTTAATTAATTTAATTAATTTAATTAATTTAATTAATTTAATTAATTTAATTAATTTAATTAATTTAATTAATTTAATTAATTTAATTAATTTAATTAATTTAATTAATTTATTTAATTTAATTAATTTAATTAATTTAATTAATTTAATTAATTTAATTAATTTAATTAATTTAATTAATTTAATTAATTTAATTAATTTAATTAATTTAATTAATTTAATTAATTTAATTAATTTAATTAATTTAATTAATTTAATTAATTTAATTAATTTAATTAATTTAATTAATTTAATTAATTTAATTAATTTAATTAATTTAATTAATTTAATTAATTTAATTAATTTAATTAATTTAATTAATTTAATTAATTTAATTAATTTAATTAATTTAATTAATTTAATTAATTTAATTAATTTTAATTAATTTAATTAATTTAATTAATTTAATTAATTTAATTAATTTAATTAATTTAATTAATTTAATTAATTTAATTAAGTTAATTAATTTAATTAATTTAATTTAATTACTTTAATTAATTAATTTAATTAATTAATTAAGATGTGTTTTATGTCCACGAGACAAGGACAAGAAAACTAAGCATGCTTGTGCTGGGTGTAACAGGCCCTATTGCCTGGAACATAGGGCTAGACTTTGCTGCGACTGTGAAAATAACCACGAATAAACCAAATATTAAAAGCTTTTGGCTAAGAAAGACTACAAGGATTTATTTAACAAAATCTCTTTTTTTATATAAAATAAGGGTTTACTTTATAGTATTGCAAAGAATTTTGTAAAATAGTTTAAGTTTTGTTTTTATATGAATTTTTTTTTTATGACAGTTTTAAAAATTCACATATTTTTTTTTTCCTAATAAAAAATTTATAAACATATATTCTACTGTTTTTTTACCGTTAACATATAATTTTTTATAAAAATAAAATTAAATTATAAAATGGTCCAAACTTACAAAAAAAAAACTGTTCGGGATTAGAAAAACCCCACTGTGCATTCCTTGTCTTAAAAAATAAGTGTGCAGTTTTAGTGTTAAAAATGTCAGAAATTTTCAATAGTTTTACCCAACAGCAATTGAGTATCACCATAATTATTTATTTTTTTCATTGAATTCGGTTCCGTGAATTTATAAGGAAATTATTGCAGACAGAAATTAAAACAACAGTTGCTATAACAACTATTATTTAATGAACCACTAAACCGATTTTATAGAATCCGTTCAGTATTAATGAATTTATGAGGAAATTAATATATATATATATATATATATATATATATATATAGAATGGATAAGCATTCATTTTCCGGGAACCACGAAACCGATATTTTTGATTCGTAACTAGTTAAAATAAATGTTTTGGGAAACACTAAACCGATTTTAATGATTCGTAACTAGTTGCATAAGGAAAAACAGAGCGATTTTACGAATTCCAAAAAATATCCGGAATACAAGAATAAATAAGCCTCTTTGAAAGGCAAGATTGATTCTGTCAGTCACCTTAGATCTTATAGTATCAAAAAAAATTTCTGCTCGAAAGCATAATTAATTTTCTGCAAAGTTCTGTCTGTTCCATTACCATTGGTAGTGTAGTTTAAAAGTTATGACAGAAAACATTTTGGCCCACCCGGTAGATAAGAGTTGCGGGTTTAATAACAGTTTTTTTTTAAATTTTGATTAGATATACAAACACACCCTATAATACTGGAAAAACTTTTTCAAGATTAATCTTTAACAGTTTTGGGGTAAATCTGGCGGGGCACACAAAACAGCGGCGGGCATTTTAAGGAATTTGGATACGCAGTAAAAAATCGCTAAAAGATGCTCTGCCACACGTAGTTAACAAGTGAAGACAAGTACAATAGTCAGAAGTTATAAGAAGTTGAGCATATATAGAAGATACGCATTTTGCAAACAAGATGTATTTAATATAAGTAGTAATTATAAGTATTGTTAAATAAAACAATAAAACCTAACTTAAATTGTGCTACATCACGAAAAAAAACCCCCTCGTGCCAATATTTTTCTTAAATGAGGTTTTTTGTTCAGTCAGGAAATAATCTTACCAAATAGCATTCGTGCATCTAATTTATCCTTTGAAAAAATTTAAAATACTTGTTCCAAACAAAACAATTTTCGGATAAATTAGATGCACTTGTGATGTTATCCCGATTTTCGGTGTATTTTGACATATCATAGCAATATCGTCGTGAGGTCTGTCTGTGTGTGTGTGTATGTCTGTCCGTAACATAAAAGCTTCTAAACCAATAAACCGATTTTAATAAAAATTTTAGAAAAAATTTAAAGAATTTTTTTTTTCGAGCTGATTAAATTTTGGTCAAATGCTACTAACAGTTTTTGATAATTAATTTTTTTTTAATGCTAACTTTTTAAGGGAGTATCGCATCAGGGGATGGGACAATACGCCGCGGCCGATTCGCCGCAGCCGATTCGCCGCGGGACAATTTGCCGCCCGCCAATTCGCCGCGAGATTTTTTGTTTTATGATATTACCATTGGCAATTATTTAAACATTTTTATTTAGCTTGACTTCATATTCAAGCAGTACTACGTCGGCCAATATAACTGAATCGCCCAATATAAGATACGAAAGGATTACCTACGAAAGAGAGGCTGATAACAAAACAAAAATGACACAGACTGACATAATATTAGATCTCAGAAATAAATTGGCAGGAAAGGATGAGGAAATTAGTGACCTTGAGCTTCGAAACAGAGAGCTTGCAAGAGCCCTGGAAAAACTGGAGCATAATCTAAAGGCGAAGGAAGCAATGATTGAGAAGTTGGAAAGCCTATTAACATTGCAGAATATGAGAATCACAGGAGAATCTAAAACAACAGACAAAGACCTAAAAAGCATCTCAGTTAAGAAAAAAATTACGAAAACAAAATCCTCTCAAACGGACAACAATCAAAAATCAAGAAAAACGAAAAATGCAAAAACACAGACTAGAAAACTACCAACCTTGGAAAAGTTCGAGAGCCAGAAAACAGTGAGCTCTGAAACTCAAACTCAAACCATGTCTGAACTACCTTACAACACACAGGTGGATGCACATAATATGGAAACACAAACACCAGTTTCAACTATAAATCTTATTGCACCAACTCTAAATATGAAAGAACAATTCTCACTAAAAAATGATCAATTAGAAAAGCCTAGAATTTTATTGGTAGCCGGAAATTTGGGAAAAGATCTAGTCCCAAATATGGCTAAACAACAAGCTTCAGGTATTAATATATCATCAATTATCAAAGCAAATGCAAGCGATAATGAATTAATTAATACCGCACTCAAAATGTCACAAAAATTTACCAAAAATGACGTAATTATTCTATGGCCCCAAAAAAGTAATAAAGACCTAATTGATACCTTTATTTTAAAGTGCAAAAATACCAATCCGTTGATTTTAACCCAACCATATAGATATGACGACACAAATTTGAATGACATTATTTATAACAGCAACCTTTCTCTTTTTAAGCAACTTTACCTAAGTAAAATAAAAAACGATTGTGTATTAGAGACAAACTCAATTATAAGAAGGACCAATTACTACAGTGACAACAGAAATATTACCAAAATAGGAAAATCATTTTTGGGAAAAGCAGCTTTCAGCCACATAAAAAGTTTTTTTCAATTGTCGATGGACTTAACAGCGGTACAGTAGTTGACACTATCACCAAAATAAATCAAGGTAAAAGCAGAAACAAATTAAAAAATAATAACAACAACAATAATGTAATCTTAGAATTAAATAGGTCTTTAGAAACCAGCTACAATTCTGATAGCAACAATTTAGCTACAACCACAAATCACTGCTGGTCCGCAATGCATCTTAATGTTCAGGGTTTATCAAATAAACTTAATTTGATTGAGTTAAATATACAAAGGTACGATCCAACGTTTCTGTGCTTCTCTGAGCATTGGATGAATAGCGATAACTTACCTTTCTTTACACCGAACGGTTATGTAAAAGTTTGTGACTTTAGCAGAAAACACCATCAACACGGAGGTACGGTTATCTTCGCGAAAAAAGAAGTTGTTAATAAGTGCTCAGTTTTAAAAAAAATTTGTGACTACTCTGTGGAAACACTTATTGAATGCTCTGCAATTAAATTTGAAAACTATTGCATACTTTTAGTATACAGACCTGGAACATCTACTGAATATGAAACATTTTTGGACATTTTCTCGGACCTCTTGAATAATATTCTTAATGAATTTTCCAATATTTTAGTGTGTGCTGACTTAAATATAGACCGCCTGCCCGGCAGTAAAGACAAAAAATATTTTAAAATATTAAGCGACATTTTAGAGTCGTTGGCATTAACCTCTTTGGTGCATGATGCGACAAGAATTTTTACCAACAAGAATAATACTACCAGTACCTCTGGCATTGACTATGTCATTACATCACACCCTGAGTGTTTTAGTTATAAAAACTTTGACGCAGGTTTTTCCGACCATTTTTGTCAAATTGTTCAGCATAACTCTAAAAACAATATATCCTCCACAGTCGACTCGTCCCTTGAAGGGAGCATGAGACAAATTAGGGTTGTTAATAGTAGCACTATAAATAATTTTTATTTCTGGCTTGATCAACAAACTATGGAATTTACAAATACCGACATAAACAAAAATTTTGAGCATTTCTTCGAAAGCGTTATCTGGAGTTTTCAAGTAAGTTGCCCAGTTAAAAACTTAAATAACAAAAAGCCCTCTCAAAATAAAAAAATTATACTTTCCAACAATCTCCTAAAGGAAATGGAGGAACTAAAAAATCTACACTGGCTACAAAAACGCACTGGTAATTCACAACTTAAAATTTTTTACAAAAGTCGGAAAAAAGAAATTGACCTTAAAATAAAAAATGAAAAAGAAAAATACTTCAACGAAAAAATTAATAACTCAAAAAATAAAATAAAAACTACATGGAGTATTATTAATAATCTAAGTGGAAAAAAATCTAAAACCTCACACTCTATAGATCAAATCCGGGATAGCAATAATGTTATTATAACTAATACTATGGAGATCGCTAACAACTTTAGCAAGTATTTGTCCTCTGTTGTTGCTGACAAGCTCCAATCTCATTTCCAGGGCAGCTTGTCCGCAGATTGCACAACGACTAAGAAAAATCACAAATCATTTACTTTTACCGAAGTTACTACTCATGATGTTAAACTCGCACTGAAATGCTTGCCAAACAAAAAATCGGCGGGACCCGATGAAATACCCATATCCCTACTGAAAAATGCTTCTTTGAAAATGATAACTTGCCTTACTTTTCTGATAAATCTATCTATATCTGAAGGTACCTACCCTTCTCACCTAAAAGAAGCTAATATCTTACCTATCTATAAAAAGGGCGACCATTTGTCGGTGGAAAACTATCGTCCGATTTCTTTGTTGAACAGTTTCTCTAAGGTCTTTGAAAAAGTTCTATGCAACCAAATAAATCAATTTCTTAAAAAATATCAGATCTTAACTCCAAGCCAACACGGTTTCAGAGAACTGCACTCTACCGAAACAGCCAGCATTGACTTTGTTCAACAGATCTACAACAAACTAGACCAAGGCGATAGAGTTGTTGCACTATTGTTTGATCTAACCCGTGCTTTTGATACCATAGACCCTAACTTCGTATATAAAAAACTCGAAAAACTAGGTATCCAAAACCCCCTTAATAACTGCATTAAATCTTTTCTTACAAATAGAAAATTTAAAATCAAAATAGGAAGCACATATTCAGAATCTACAGAATCAAACATAGGCACGCCCCAAGGCAGTGTGCTTGCACCTTTAATATTTTTGCTGTTTATTAACGATCTTCCCGAATATATCACGTGGGGACTTGTGTTTATGTTCGCCGATGATACGTCCATCGTTGTATCCGCAAAAGACACAAATTTTCTTCATGAAAAAATCAACTTTACCCTAAATGAATTTTCGAACTGGTGCAAGCAAAACAATCTGATTATAAATGTCTCTAAAACTGTCTTTATGGAATTTAAAACAAAGTCCCGTAAACCTACCGACCTCAATATAATGTTTAATGACATCCCTTTGCCAGTTAGCGATAGCTCAAAATTTTTGGGAACTATTGTCGATACTCATTTCGAGTGGAGTTTACACATAAGTAGTGTATGCTCAAAACTTAATATATGCTACTTCATGATTAAGTCACTTAAAAACTCTCTCAGTTTAAAAAATCTTATTACTGTGTATTATGCTAATGCATACTCGGCTCTAGCCTATGGTGTGGCAGTATGGGGTAGTGCTCAGGATGTGGAAAGAGTATTGGTAGGTCAAAAGAGACTTATAAGATTAATTTTCAATATACCTTACAACGGTACTTGTCGCTCTGCATTTAAGGATAATAAAATTATGACAATAACAAGTATTTATATATATAAACTACTCATTTTCATTTTTCAACACCAAAATATTTTTACATTAAATAGTTCTTATCACAACTATCCAACTAGAAGTCGTAACCACTTCAGCATCCATAAACACAACCATGAGTATATAAAAAAAAGTACTCATTATCTTGGATGCAAATTCTTTAACTTGTTGCCAAATAAAATCAAACAAACTTCGTCGCTGCCAAGATTCAAAAAAGAAATCAAAAATCTTTTATTAAAAGAAACTTTTTATAGTTTAATTGAATTTGAAAACTACATGTTGGGCAGAAGGTAAATTTTTGTTATCAATATTTATATACATATATATACAAATCTTGTAAATGTGTTTTCGTTTTTATTTTTTTAAATATTTACACTATTATTATTTACACTTAATGTTATATTTTTTGTATTTGACGTATCTTATCTACATTATTGTAGCTGAAAAGATTAATAAAGTTGTCTATTGTCTATTGTCTATTGTCTATAATATAATATTTGTTTATTAATTTGGTTATAGCTTTTTTCAAACTTTTCCAACTAGGTATTTGGCGGTTAGTATACATAACACCCCAAAGTTCGGAATTTGGTGCATATTTTTAAAAAATTTAAGTTTAAAATAATAATCAACGACCTGAAAGATCTCAAAGTTCCGAGTTTGATGCAAATCGGTTCATAAATGAGAAAATCCGCCATTTTGGAACCGCCATTTTGATTTTTTTAAAGTTTATGTTAAAAATTATAATTTTATTTATTTTTTTAATAAAAAAAATGTTGAATTGTATACCAACCACCAAATACCTACTTGGAAAAGTTTGAAAAAAGTTATAACCAAACAAATAAACAAATATATTATAAGAAGTCAAGCAAAATATAAATTTTTAAACAATTGCCAATGGTAATATCATACAACAAAAAATCTCGTGGCGAATTGTCCCTGCGGTGAATCGGCTGCCGCGAATCGGCTGCGGCGAATTGTCCCCTACCCATCGCATCAATATGCGGTTTTTGTCATAACTAAAAACTTCGTAGGTGCTTTAGTTTCTGAGTTATTCACAAAAAAACTGTTGTTAAGGCTGGTATATCATAGCTTCAAGTGTGCTAATGGGTGGTTAGGAAGGTATCAGATTTATAATGGATCCATTTTTTTTCGTATATTCTAAAATAAATCATCAAAATATGAGTATATTATTTTAATGCATTTTAAAATGAATCATTTTAGTAAATTCTAAAATGAATATGCTACAATAAAATGTTAGTTTATTTACGGTATATTCTTTTGTCATATGAATAAGCTTTTGGTTTGCAAGCATCCAGCGACAGATGTTAATTAATTTAATTAATTTAATTAATTTAATTAATTTAATTAATTTAATTAATTTAATTAATTTAATTAATTTAATTAATTTAATTAATTTAATTAATTTAATTAATTTAATTAATTTAATTAATTTAATTAATTTAATTAATTTAATTAATTTAATTAATTTAATTAATTTAATTAATTTAATTAATTTAATTAATTTAATTAATTTAATTAATTTAATTAATTTAATTAATTTAATTAATTTAATTAATTTAATTAATTTAATTAATTTAATTAATTTAATTAATTTAATTAATTTAATTAATTTAATTAATTTAATTAATTTAATTAATTTAATTAATTTAATTAATTTATTTAATTAATTTAATTAATTTAATTAATTTAATTAATTTAATTAATTTAATTAATTTAATTAATTTAATTAATTTAATTAATTTAATTAATTTAATTAATTTAATTAATTTAATTAATTTAATTAATTTAATTAATTTAATTAATTTAATTAATTTAATTAATTTAATTAATTTAATTAATTTAATTAATTTAATTAATTTAATTAATTTAATTAATTTAATTAATTTAATTAATTTAATTAATTTAATTAATTTAATTAATTTAATTAATTTAATTAATTTAGTTAATTTAATTAATTTAATTAATTTAATTAATTTAATTAATTTAAAAACCTCATTTAAGAAAAATATTTGCACGAGGGGGTTTTTTTTCGTGATGTAGCACAATTTAAGTTAGGTTTTATGGTTTTATTTAACAATACTTATAATTACTACTTATATTAAATACATCTTGTTTGCAAAATGCGTATCTTCTATATATGCTCAACTTCTTATAACTTCTGACTATTGTACTTGTCTTCACTTGTTAACTACGTGTGGCAGAGCATCTTTTAGCGATTTTTTACTGCGTATCCAAATTCCTTAAAATGCCCGCCGCTGTTTTGTGTGCCCCGCCAGATTTACCCCAAAACTGTTAAAGATTAATCTTGAAAAAGTTTTTCCAGTATTATAGGGTGTGTTTGTATATCTAATCAAAATTAAAAAAAAAACTGTTATTAAACCCGCAACTCTTATCTACCGGGTGGGCCAAAATGTTTTCTGTCATAACTTTTAAACTATACTACAATGGTAATGGAACAGACAGAACTTTGCAGAAAATTAATTATGCTTCCGAGCAGAAATTTTTTTTGATACTATAAGATCTAAGGTGACTGACAGAATCAATCTTGCCTTTCAAAGAGGCTTATTTATTCTTGTATTCCGGATATTTTTTGGAATTCGTAAAATCGCTCTGTTTTTCCTTATGCAACTAGTTACGAATCATTAAAATCGGTTTAGTGTTTCCCAAAACATTTATTTTAACTAGTTACGAATCAAAAATATCGGTTTCGTGGTTCCCGGAAAATGAATGCTTATCCATTCTATATATATATATATATATATATATATATATATATATATATATATATTAATTTCCTCATAAATTCATTAATACTGAACGGATTCTATAAAATCGGTTTAGTGGTTCATTAAATAATAGTTGTTATAGCAACTGTTGTTTTAATTTCTGTCTGCAATAATTTCCTTATAAATTCACGGAACCGAATTCAATGAAAAAAAAAATAATTATGGTGATACTCAATTGCTTTTGGGTAAAACTATTGAAAATTTCTGACATTTTTAACACTAAAACTGCACACTTATTTTTTAAGACAAGGAATGCACAGTGGGGTTTTTCTAATCCCAAACAGTTTTTTTTTGTAAATATGGACAATTTTATAATTTAATTTTATTTTTATAAAAAATTATATGTTAACGGTAAAAAAACAGTAGAATATATGTTTATAAATTTTTTATTAGGAAAAAAAAATATGTGAATTTTTAAAACTGTCATAAAAAAAATTCATATAAAAACAAAACTTAAACTATTTTACAAAATTCTTTGCAATACTATAAAGTAAACCCTTATTTTATATAAAAAAAGAGATTTTGTTAAATAAATCCTTGTAGTCTTTCTTAGCCAAAAGCTTTTAATATTTGGTTTATTCGTGGTTATTTTCACAGTCGCAGCAAAGTCTAGCCCTATGTTCCAGGCAATAGGGCCTGTTACACCCAGCACAAGCATGCTTAGTTTTCTTGTCCTTGTCTCGTGGACATAAAACACATCTTAATTAATTAATTAATTTAATTAATTTAATTAATTTAATTAATTTAATTAATTTAATTAATTTAATTAATTTAATTAATTTAATTAATTTAATTAATTTAATTAATTTAATTAATTTAATTAATTTAATTAATTTAATTAATTTAATTAATTTAATTAATTTAATTAATTTAATTAATTTAATTAATTTAATTAATTTAATTAATTTAATTAATTTAATTAATTTAATTAATTTAATTAATTTAATTAATTTAATTAATTTAATTAATTTAATTAATTAAATTAATTAAATTAATTTAATTAATTTAATTAATTTATTTAATTTAATTAATTAATTAAGATGTGTTTTATGTCCACGAGACAAGGACAAGAAAACTAAGCATGCTTGTGCTGGGTGTAACAGGCCCTATTGCCTGGAACATAGGGCTAGACTTTGCTGCGACTGTGAAAATAACCACGAATAAACCAAATATTAAAAGCTTTTGGCTAAGAAAGACTACAAGGATTTATTTAACAAAATCTCTTTTTTATATAAAATAAGGATTTACTTTATAGTATTGCAAAGAATTTTGTAAAATAGTTTAAGTTTTGTTTTTATATGAATTTTTTTTTATGACAGTTTTAAAAATTCACATATTTTTTTTTCCTAATAAAAAATTTATAAACATATATTCTACTGTTTTTTTACCGTTAACATATAATTTTTTATAAAAATAAAATTAAATTATAAAATTGTCCATATTTACAAAAAAAAACTGTTTGGGATTAGAAAAACCCCACTGTGCATTCCTTGTCTTAAAAAATAAGTGTGCAGTTTTAGTGTTAAAAATGTCAGAAATTTTCAATAGTTTTACCCAAAAATTGAGTATCACCATAATTATTTTTTTTTTCATTGAATTCGGTTCCGTGAATTTATAAGGAAATTATTGCAGACAGAAATTAAAACAACAGTTGCTATAACAACTATTATTTAATGAACCACTAAACCGATTTTATAGAATCCGTTCAGTATTAATGAATTTATGAGGAAATTAATATATATATATATATATATATATATATATATATATATATATATATATATATAGAATGGATAAGCATTCATTTTCCGGGAACCACGAAACCGATATTTTTGATTCGTAACTAGTTAAAATAAATGTTTTGGGAAACACTAAACCGATTTTAATGATTCGTAACTAGTTGCATAAGGAAAAACAGAGCGATTTTACGAATTCCAAAAAATATCCGGAATACAAGAATAAATAAGCCTCTTTGAAAGGCAAGATTGATTCTGTCAGTCACCTTAGATCTTATAGTATCAAAAAAAAATTCTGCTCGGAAGCATAATTAATTTTCTGCAAAGTTCTGTCTGTTCCATTACCATTGGTAGTATAGTTTAAAAGTTATGACAGAAAACATTTTGGCCCACCCGGTAGATAAGAGTTGCGGGTTTAATAACAGTTTTTTTTTTTAATTTTGATTAGATATACAAACACACCCTATAATACTGGAAAAACTTTTTCAAGATTAATCTTTAACAGTTTTGGGGTAAATCTGGCGGGGCACACAAAACAGCGGCGGGCATTTTAAGGAATTTGGATACGCAGTAAAAAATCGCTAAAAGATGCTCTGCCACACGTAGTTAACAAGTGAAGACAAGTACAATAGTCAGAAGTTATAAGAAGTTGAGCATATATAGAAGATACGCATTTTGCAAACAAGATGTATTTAATATAAGTAGTAATTATAAGTATTGTTAAATAAAACAATAAAACCTAACTTAAATTGTGCTACATCACGAAAAAAAAACCCCCTCGTGCCAATATTTTTCTTAAATGAGGTTTTTTGTTCAGTCAGGAAATAATCTTACCAAATAGCATTCGTGCATCTAATTTATCCTTTGAAAAAATTTAAAATACTTGTTCCAAACAAAACAATTTTCGGATAAATTAGATGCACTTGTGATGTTATCCCGATTTTCGGTGTATTTTGACATATCATAGCAATATCGTCGTGAGGTCTGTCTGTGTGTGTGTGTATGTCTGTCCGTAACATAAAAGCTTCTAAACCAATAAACCGATTTTAATAAAAATTTTAGGTAAAATTTAAAGAATTTTTTTTTTCGAGCTGATTAAATTTTGGTCAAATGCTACTAACAGTTTTTGATAATTAATTTTTTTTTAATGCTAACTTTTTAAGGGAGTATCGCATCAGGGGATGGGACAATACGCCGCGGCCGATTCGCCGCAGCCGATTCGCCGCGGGACAATTTGCCGCCCGCCAATTCGCCGCGAGATTTTTTGTTTTATGATATTACCATTGGCAATTATTTAAACATTTTTATTTAGCTTGACTTCATATAATATAATATTTGTTTATTAATTTGGTTATAACTTTTTTCAAACTTTTCCAACTAGGTATTTGGTGGTTAGTATACATAACACCCCAAAGTTCGGAATTTGGTGCATATTGGTTCATAAATGGGAAAGTCCGCAATTTTGGACCCGCCATTTTGATTTTTAAAAAATTTAAGTTTAAAATAATAATCAACGACCTGAAAGATCTCAAAGTTCCGAGTTTGATGCAAATCGGTTCATAAATGAGAAAATCCGCCATTTTGGAACCGCCATTTTGATTTTTTTAAAGTTTATGTTAAAAATTATAATTTTATTTATTTTTTTAATAAAAAAAATGTTGAATTGTATACCAACCACCAAATACCTACTTGGAAAAGTTTGAAAAAAGTTATAACCAAACAAATAAACAAATATATTATAAGAAGTCAAGCAAAATATAAATTTTTAAACAATTGCCAATGGTAATATCATACAACAAAAAATCTCGTGGCGAATTGTCCCTGCGGTGAATCGGCTGCGGCGAATTGTCCCCTACCCATCGCATCAATATGCGGTTTTTGTCATAACTAAAAACTTCGTAGGTGCTTTAGTTTCTGAGTTATTCACAAAAAAACTGTTGTTAAGGCTGCTATATCATAGCTTCAAGTGTGCTAATGGGTGGCTAGGAAGGTATCAGATTTATAATGGATCCATTTTTTTTCGTATATTCTAAAATAAATCATCAAAATATGAGTATATTATTTTAATGCATTTTAAAATGAATCATTTTAGTAAATTCTAAAATGAATATGCTACAATAAAATGTTAGTTTATTTACGGTATATTCTTTTGTCATATGAATAAGCTTTTGGTTTGCAAGCATCCAGCGACAGATGTTACTAGATAACTAACCAACTAGATGGCGCGATATTATTTAATATATCAACAAATGTAGACAGTTTTTTAGATATAAATACTTTAAATAATGAATCAAGACAAATCTAGAGGTCTCGAGGTAAAGATGGAGCCTCTAACTTGAGGGATCAACAGAACTATAAACTAGGGATATAAACCTTTGTATGAGCAGTTTTGATACGGATGATCAAAAAGGTGATCCGCACTGATCGCTTTCCAAGTGATCCATTGTTTTGGTCACGCATGAGAAGTAAAAAATGTACGTACCTGAAATGAAGGTACAAAACATATTCTATATATATAAGAGGATAAACTTTTAGTTTGTATCTGAGGTATTATTTCAGTATTTACTTAAAAGATATGAGTTTAATGAAAAGCCTTTTGTTGGCATTAGTTTTTGGTTAAAAAGAAAGGGGTATTATTATAATTTGAACAATTTTACCCTAAAACTATCAGTCATGTATAACTTTACTTGTTGTATTGATTTTTGTTTAAAAATATTCTTTTTGTAATTAAAACAAAAAGTGCATCATTGTTTTAGAAAGATAAAAAATTCCTAAGTCTGTTTAACCTGAAAAAATTTTTGCTATGCGAGCATTTAAAGTATTATTCGAAATTTTGTCTCCGACGCATTTACTTAAGAAATGTCTGCTCCTGTTTTCAAATTTTCACTTGTGGTTTAAGAGGGACTACTACTCATAATTTTAATATTTGTTCTGGAAAAGTACTCAATCAGGTCAGCGGACCTACTTTTGAGGTTTCATACCACCTCTGCCGCCCCCCTAGTGTTTCGCCCCCCTCCCACGCCCACTACCCACCCTGCATCACTGTGGTCAATCAATACGTTTTTCTATGATTAGACTAAAAATGTATTACAAAAACTAAAATTAAATAATACGTAGACTACATGTAGATTGGTAAGTTATCTTTCACACAAAATTGACTTTAGTGAATGTGAAACGAAAATCAATAATCAGAATAACACTTTTAACAGAATTTTAATGTATTATTCTGGTTGTGTATCACCCTGTTTAATGAATACACTTACAAAAAACTGACTAAATTGGCCTCTTGCGAATTGATTAACGGCTTATACTGATATTTTCGCTAAACCGAAAACGCTTTTCTGCTTTCCCATGCAATCCTTATGACCCATACAAAAATCTTAGCCCTAGATAGAAAGCTGACCACGCGGTATATTAAATTTTATATTGATCCTACAGACTTGCAATATACATAGTTTAGTATATTGACATACGTGAACATACGTGACATACTTATATTATAATTATAGAATATATGAATCATAACAAAAACATTTTATGTAAAAAAAGCCAAGTGCGCGAAAGTGGTATTCCGTAAAAAGAATTGAGATAAAAGTAAAGCCAAGTTCTCCAATACAAATTTCAAAATGAATGGTTCTTACTAGTTTGGAAATGTTTTTTAAACTTTGCCAAATTTCAGCTTTGTAGCATAGTCTGGAAGTACAGTAGAATTTTGATGATCTATACATGAGTGAGTGGCAATTTCGACGTTTTTTGAAATTTCGTAACTACTTTACTACTTTATGGAATTTGATGAAACTTGGAGGGTTTGTTAATTCTATGAAGATCTACGACTGTGAGTTTGAGATTCGTAGCTCATTTCGAAGTAGAGTTTTAGATAGGCAAAAATCGGCTAAAATGTTTTAAGAAAAGATTACCACCGCGCGAACTTGGCGAGGCACTGTTGTGCCCTCAGATTAGTTAATCATGTTGAGAACTAGATAAACACATACAAGAACATGTGCTGATGGTATATGCCAATGGCATATGCATTGCATATAAAGTATGGGGTATAAAAATGCTTTATATGTTCCATTTGAAACATACCAAAAACTTCAAGCATTTTGTTGCTACATAGAAAGAAACAGCTTGTGTATTATTTGTAGGAACTGATATAATATAAGTTTATATTGATATAAGTTTTGGATTGGCCTTTTTAAAGTTATTTTAATTTAAATTACTACTAAAGTGCACTAATGATAATTAAGGTAGCAGTGGCGTAGCGTGGGGGGGGGGGGGGGGTTCGTCGCCCCCGTCCGAGGTTACTGGCGCCCCATGGGTGGCCGAAGCGCCCTAGGCTGTATTAAGTACCAGGGCGGCCAACGGCAAATGGAGAGGGCGGCAACAAAGGAAACGAAAGACTTGGTGACCTATTTTGTTTTTTTTTTTGGTCGCACGATTTTTGAGGGGCGCCCTTTTAGCTGTCGGCCCCCCCCGCATGTAAATATTTTACTAAAATAAATCAAAAACGACTGAACTAGTTAAAAACTATATGTTTTTAAAATTAGGGGAAATAAGTGTCTCGTTCTGACACAAAATTAACTGCTTAAAAATTGCAGCGACGCACCCGAATTTTTGGGAAATGTTCGGAACGAAATTATTTCGGAACAAGTGATTCAATTTGAGATTTTTTTTCTTGAAAACACTAGATCGTTTTATGCCTAATGAATTAAATTTGAATAGCTAATTTGACAGAAGGAGTTAAATGCATTTGTAACAACACTGAAAAAGTTTGAGTGTCTCCCATTTATTAGAAGGAAATTGATAGAGCATACCTAACTTACTCTACTGTGCAATAGATATTTAAAAAAATATTTTCTTACCTTCTTTTGTATCAGCGTCAGTTTTTGATGGTGACTTTTCGAAAACCTCATCTTTCTCCAATTCGATTTCAGAACCTTCTTCTTTATTATCTGTAATTTCGCCTTCAAGCTCTGTTTGTTCAACTTCTTTTTCTAACTTTTCAATGTCCTCAGTTTCTTCATTCTCTTCTTCTTCTCCCTCTCGTTCCTCCTCTTCTTCTTCTTCTTCTTCCTCGTCTTCTTGATCTTCCACTTTCTCCTTAAAATCAAAAATATTGATATACCGGGTGGGCCAAAAAAAACCGGATAATATTTATTTTATTATAACTTTTGAACTATATAATCGATTTTAATGTGACAAACTGCGCTTAGCAGAGAACTAATCAAAGTTTTGACCTAGTATATCTTTTTGCCCGGCATGTTAAAATCCAAGTTGGCGAACGAAATTAAAATGTAGCCTTCAAATATGCTCGTTTATTCTTATGTTGCGAACATGTTTTAATCATTTTTTAAATTGGTCAAAAACAACGTACAAACCAGCAAAATCCGTTAAGTGGTTCTAAACAAAATTATTTTTTTTTTCAACCATTGTTTTGCATATAATACGATTGCATTGCCAATCCCGTCTGCATTCATTTATTTATAAATTCTTAACCGATTTTAGTGAAAATCGTGGTAAGAATTAATTGCTCTTTAAAGATTATAATCAAAATTGATTTTTAAAAATGGCGTCTTTATTCTTATTTTCCGAAAATGTTTTAGTTTTGGTTTAAATTTGTAAAAAAACAGTACTTTTCTCCCGCATAAAGAGGTACAAATTATTAAAATCGGTATAGTGGTTCTCACAAAATCTGATTTTGTTTTAACCATTGTTTTACAAATTATACGATTGCATTGCCAATCCTGTCTGCATTAATTTCCTAATAAATTCATTATTATTAAACTGATTTTAGTAAAATTAAAAACATCATGGTGCAAACTAATTGATCTGTATCAGTTTGCAGCATGATGTTTTGATTGTACTTAAATCGGTTCACTAATAATGAATTTATAAAGAACTTATAATTTGTAAAACAAAATTAGATTGTGTGAGAACCACTTCACCGATTTTATTACTTTGTACCTTGTCAAGCGAGACTAACAGAAAGAGAAAAGTAGTACTTTTCTATGAATTAAAAAAAAATAAAACATTTTCGGAAAATAAGAATAATCGTGCCTCTTTGAAGGGTCCAGTATGAATCTGTCGGACATCTTAACATTAAACATGGCCGCAAATTTAGGTTATAATCTTTAACGATTTTTTTTATTTCACTAAGATCGCTTTAGTAACAATGAGTTTGTAAGAAATGAATGCAGACAGGATTGGCAATGCAATGGTACAATCTGTAAAACAATGGCTAAAACAAAAATAGATTTTTTTGAGAACCACCGCACCGATTTTACTTATTTATACCTCGTTCTGTGGGGTAAAAGTAGTACTTTTCTATAAATTAAAAAAAACTAAAACATTTTTGGAAAATAAGAATAAACACGATATTTTGAAGAATCAAGTATGGTTCTGTCCACCATCTTAAATTTTAAGATGGCGATATTATTTCGTCATAGTCGGTTTAGTAGCAATCACTTTATAAGCAAATAAATACAGACATGATTGGCAAGGCAATCGTATAATATTCAAAGCAATGGTTGAAACAAAAATATTATTGTAAGCACCATCAAACGGATATTGCTGATTTATGCTTTGTTGTGCGTGGCAAGAACGCAGCTTTTTTACTGATTTAAAAAAATAATTAAAATATGTTCGCAGCACTAGAATAAACGAGCATTTTTGAAAGCTACAATTTAATTTTGTCCGCCATCTTGGATTTTGAGATAGCGTACAAAAAAATACATTAGGTCAAGACTCTGAATAATTCTCTACTAAGTGCAGTTTGGTATCGATGGTATAGTTCAAAAGTTATAAAGAAAAAAAATTGTCCGTTTTTTTTGCCCCCCCCCCCCCCGGTATCGGCGGTACAAAATTCATTGTTACCTTTTTATTATTATCAATAAATATGTAATAGTTTAAATTATAGAGCATAATTACAAAACATATTTTATTTGGTTTACGGTCCCAACCGCGCCAAAAGTACCGACTTACTACAAATCGTTTGCAAATACTGTCCACGGTTTTTACCGCCTGTAACAAAATCGGTCTATTTATCGCGCAGTAAATGACATAACTTGTACTTATATTCCGCGATTAAATATCGCACGGTCTATCATCTAAAAACCGCTATATCAATGCAGCCCACTGCAGCCTTATTCTAACCGCGCAAATGTAATTCTTAGATAAGGCCCCTTAGTCGAACCGTATAGGCTGTGCCGATCCATTGACAAGATGTCAAAAGAGATCTTTTGTAAAAAATATGTTGTGATGAGACCCCTTAATCGAACCACTAGGTTGTACTTAGTGTCGTTGAATAGTTCACTCCTTAGAGTAACAATAATAAAAAGAGAAGAAGTCAACCGCGGCCCCGTGTAAATTTTCCCTATTCGTGGTGGTCATTCCTGAAAACTTAGAATTTGCAGAATCCCCGGCGATGGCAACATAGCTGCGTTACTGGAATCATCTCGAAAAAACCATACTGCGCTGAATTTTCACAATATTTTTAGAAACATAGCACTTCTTGTTTATTTTTACGTCCAACTAAGTTCTTTTTTACAAAAATAAAACTCAGCACACAGAAAAAACCACCAAAAATTCAATATACCGAGTCCACCGGCCAAGACAACACTGCATTTAATACAAACACATGTTACTGTCAGTGTCGACCTTAGAGCTTAGGAATATCTGGGCTAACCGTTCACGACTTGAGGACCCACCTAATTAAACTTGTTGCCATTATATAATTGAAAAAATAATCTTTTGTTTGAAACTCGTAGACAATGATTGAGTGGAAATAAAACTTTTGACTTCCATTGTCTTTATCTGAGGACACGGCAGTGCCTCACCAAGTTCGCGCTGCCGTACCATCTTTTCTTGAAACATTTCAGCCCATATTTGACCTATCTAAAACTATACTTCGGACAGAGTTACGAATCTCATACTTTGCACAGTCGTAGACCTTCATAGAGTTAACAACCCCTCCAAGTTTCATGGACTTCTATAAAGTAGTAAAGTAGTTACGATTTCAAAAAATGTCGAAATTGCCACTCACTCACTGACTCACTCACTCATGTATAGTTCATCAAAATTCTACTGTACTTCCAGACATGCTACAGAGCTAAAATTTGGCAGACTGATAGAAATTATGACCAAACCCCTGGAAAAAATCAAAAAGCCCCAAAATTCTAATTTACTTCCCTCCCCTATACATGTAAAATTATTTAAAAGCCTGATAGGAACTATGATAAAACTATAGGAAAAACACCCCAAAATTCTAATTTACTTCCCTCCCATATAAATGCAACGTTATGTAAAAGTAACACTGCCCACTTCCAGAAGCGCTAGAGAGCTGAGCTTTTTAAGACTAAAAGACACTATGATAAAACTTTAGGAAAAAATTTTAAAACACCAATATTTTAATTTACTTCCCTCTCCTATAAATGTAAATTTATATAAAAGTAACATTGCCCACTCACTTCCAGAAACGCTAGAGAGCTGAGCTTTGGAAGGCTGATAGAAACTATGATAAAACCATGGGAAAAAATTTATATATATATATTTATCGGTTTCACAACGTTCTACGTCTTCCGATACCCAATCTCCACTCGTTTCTGTTTGCCCATAATTCATCATCTAGGCCTCTTATTCTTATTTCACTATCTATTCCTTCTCTCCAGCTTCTCCTTGGTCTTCCTCGTTTTCTTCGGCCAGTTGGTTTCCATTGTAATATTTGTTTAGGTAGTCTTCCATCATCCATTCTTTGTACATGTCCGTACCACACCAGTTGTTTTGTTCTTATATCATCCACTAGAGTACGTTCACCCACTGTCATAATTTCTCTTATTCTTTGATTGGTAACTCTTTCTCTTTTTGATTTCCCTGCTGCTCTTCTCCAATAGTCCATCTCCGTAGCGGAAAGCATTTTTTCTGTTCTATCTTTGATCGGCCATACTTCTGAGCCGTATGTAATAATACTTTTTACAATGGTGTTATATATAAGCTTTTTGTTATGTTTTGATATACTTTGGTCCCAAATTATTCCATTTAATAAAGTTATTGCTTTTCTTCCTTGTACGTTTCTATCTTTTATAGCTTTGTCTAGTGTTCCGTCAGCTGTAATTTTTAGACCCAAGTATTTATACTCATCACAGGACTGAATTCGCTGCCCAGTATTTAAGATTAGATCCTGTTTCGTTCCACCAATACACATATACTCTGTCTTATTGATATTAACCTCTAGTCCCCACTTATTGTACTCTTCTATTAGTTTTCGTGTCATATATTCGAGGTCGTCATAATCCTGAGCCACCACTATCTGATCATCGGCGAAACATAAAGTATACAAGGTGGTTTCATTCAACGGAATTCCCATGTTTTGGCATTTTCTCTTCCAGACTTTAAGGACCTGTTCCAAATATATCTTGAAGAGCGTAGGCGAGATACAGCAACCTTGTTTAAGACCTTTATTTACTTGAAAGCCTTTGGTTAGTTTTGCTTTTATTTTAACTTTTGCCTTACTATTGCGGTATAACTCTTTGATGGCCTTAATTAGTTGTACGCTTATGTTTGTCTTTTCCAACGCTTTCCAAAGTAGATTTAGTGGTATACTATCATATGCCTTCTGCAAATCTACGTAAAGCAGATGGAGCTCTTGTCCGTATGCCATTTTCTTTTCAATAACTTGGGTTATACAAAAGAGATGATCTGAAGTCGATCTACCCGCTCTGAAACCAGCTTGTTTTCTTATTATTTTGCCATATATTCTGCTTAGCGTACTAGTTACAGATATACCTCTATAATTGTCACATATATCTTTCCTTCCTTTTTTGTGTATTGTGGATATATATGACGTTTTCCACTCAGTTGGTACTACAGCTCCATTTAAATATCTTTGGAAAAGATTCCGTAATCTACAAAACAATTCTTCAGTGCCATATTTAATAAGTTCAGCTGGGATATTTCCGGGTCCGGCAGATTTACCGCTTTTTAAGGTTTTGCACACGTTTTTGACCTCAGATATTGTGAGGGGTACTGGAGATCCCATCGTTCTAATGATATTGTCTCTTTCGTCTTCCTTGAATTCTGCTCTATCTTCAGTTAAAAGTTTTTTAAAATGCTCATCCCATTCTTTGTCTGGTATTGGTGAAATAATATCTCTGCATGTTTTTTTTTGATCGATCTTATAGTTTTCCAGCTTTCGGTACTTCTCCTACCTCCTAAGTAAGAATCTATTTTCTGGCACTTTTGCATCCATGATTGATTCTTCTTATCACTGATCATTCTTCTCACCTTTGATTGCGCGATTTTGTATTCTTCTCTGCTTCTATCTGTCTTTTGGGATAAGTACGTGTGATATAATTTCCTTTTTTCCTCTATTTCTCTTTCAATCTCAGCATCCCACCAGTATGGTTTTGTTCTTTTAGGAATTTCTTCCACTAATCCTAGTGCTTCTTTTGCAGCTTGATGGATGCTTAATGTGATACATTCGTATTCCTCATCTGGGGTTTCACCTGAACTTGAATTAAGTTTTTCGTTCAGTCTCTTTTTGTATAAGTTTTTTACGCTGTCATGTTCTAGGCTTAGTAGATTATATTGACAGTGATCAATTTCCTCATTCACTCTATCATCAAGATTTTGTTGATGGAGGCTTCGGCCTTGATAAGGAAAGAGAATTTTGGTCTCCAGAAAATAGTGATCACTTCCGCATGTTGATCCACGCTTTGTTCTGACATCTTGAATTTTTAGTTTTGTCTTTTGTTCAGTGATAAGATAATCAATGACGGATTTCAGGTTTTGTGAGGGTTTGGTCCAGGTATATTTGTGTATTTTCTTATGTTGGAAAAAACCGTTTTGGATTTTTAGGTCTAATTGCTCACATACTGTGATAAGCCGGTTTCCATTGTCATTAACAACATCTTCTCCATATTGGCCAACTGTCAGATCATTTACTCTGTTACCTGTTCTACTATTTAAATCTCCCAATATTACAATTTCTCTAGATGTACTTACTGCTGATATTTCATTGTGGATTTCTTCAAAAAAATTGTCTTTCACGGCTACATTTGCATCGTCATTATACGCATAGATTCCAAAAATCGTAAGTCTCATTTCTTTTATTGTTATATTCATTCTTATTAGCCGTTCATTTACTGCTTCCCAGTTGGTGATATATTTTCTAAATCTTTTGTTGACCAAAATAGATACTCCTTGTTGCGCATGTTTTTCTTTTGCCACTCCGCTATAGAAATGGTCATACTGTCCTAGGTTTTCAGATCCTTTTCCTTTCTTCTTCGTTTTTGTTAGTACAGCAAGGTCAACCTTCATTCTGCTGCACTCATGGACTATATCATTCACTTTTCGACTCATTCCTTGTACGTTCCATGTACCAAAAATCATATTCCTGTTTCTTGGCTTGGTTCGTCTTAGGTTTTTCATTTCTTTCCGAGGCGAGGCGAGGAAAAAATTTAAAAACCCCAAAAATGTTCATTTACTCTCCTCCCCTATAAATGTCAAGTTATGTAAAAGTAACATTACCCACTTCCAAAAACGCTAGAGAGCTAAGCATTGGAAGACTGATAGGAACTATGATAAAACTATAGGAGAAAATTTAAAATCACGAAAATTTTAATTTACTTCCCTCCCCTATACATGTACAGTTATGCAAAAGTAACATTGTCCACTTTCAGAAACGCTAGAGAGCTGAGCTTTGGAAGGCTGATAGCAGCTATGATAAAACCATGGGAAAAAATTAAAAGACCTCAAAATTTTAAGTAAGGCATTGCAAAAGTTTTGATCAATATTCCGCAAATTTTACTATTTTAAAAATTAAATATTATCTAATTCCTTTAAAAAAGAAGTGAAATCATAACAAAAACATTTCATGTAAAAATAACCAAGTACCGTAAAAAGAATTGAGATAAAAGTGAAGTCAAGTTCTCCAATACAAATTTCAAAATGAAAGTAAGAAACTAGTTTGGAAATGTTTTTCTAAACTTGGCTATTACGGCTGTAAATGACTCAGGCACAGTGCTAAATTGAACATAAAGAAGTTTGGCTGTAATAGCAAAGTTTAGAAAAACATTTCCAACTAGTAAAAATCTTTCATTATGAAATTTGTATTGGAGAACTTGGCCTTACTTTTATCTCAATTCTTTTTACGGAATGCCATTTTCGCGTACTTGGCTCTTTTTTACATGAAATGTGTTTATGTTGGTTTATTTTAAACAGGACGTTTCAGTAAGTAAGTATCCTAGCCCGCACAGCAACGGCTAGAGAAGGTATTGTTTTCGACAAAAAAATTTTTTTGAGATAACAACGAAAATGTGTTATTTGGGTGTATTTTGACCTACCCTAGCAATATCGTCGTGATGTCTGTCTGTGTTGTGTGTGTATGTATGTATATCTGTCTGTAACGCGATAGCTCCTAAACCGCTTAACCGATTTACAAATTTTTAGGTAAAATAGTACTCGATACTGCAACGAGCTGATTAGATTTTAGTCAAAATTCGTGAATGCTAATGACAGTTTTTTGACAGCTAA